>JAREIK010011411.1:0-86877 GCA_029783825.1 Sapria himalayana | reverse complement strand
TTTCTTTCTAAGATCTTGCACATTATTACAAATATGAGAAGCAAATCTGGTATATAATACCCATGATAAAGAAGTAGATAAACCAACTTCAATAACATAAATACCTAAGGCAAGAGTCTCACTTTCTTTCTTTTTTTTCATTTCTTTAAGGTATTATTTCCAGTTCATCTTCCAATGTTTGGTCTGACCACGGTGAAAGAAAGTACATTACTTAGCCACCCCTCTTAGGTTTCAATCCAGAGGATTTTGTCTTGCCTTTGGTTTCGGGTTTACCTTTACCTTTGGGCTTATGTTTTCCTTTTCCCTTTTGCACCATCATTATGGGCTTGATCTTTTTAAGATTTTATTTAGAAGTTCTCAACATGCTTAATAATTCATGCAAAATTTTGGCAATTTCATTCATGTTGTAATTTATGACAAATTGATTATAACTTTCAGGCAATGATTGCAAAACTAAATCAATAGCAAACTCTTGGCTTAATGGAAAGCCAAACCTTTCTAGATTTTCAATATACCCAATTATTTTGAGCACATGAGTTTCAACAGGGCTTCCTTTAATTTGTCATCTTGCATTGAAACAAGGCCTTAGATACCTCATACCTTTCATGCTTGCCTACTCTTGATATAGTCATTTTAAATGTTCAACCATATCATTAGCATCCATGTTTTCCTGGTGGAAAGCATAAGGCATGCTACATCCAAAGCATCATCTAGGTGCCTCCTATGAGCATCTTTACAACACGAGGGCATTAGGAGCAGGTGATTTAGGATTAGGCTGCTCTAGGACATATAATCTCTTTTCTTGTTTGAGGAAAATCCCCAAATTCCTATACTAGTCTAGAAAATTAGCTCTATTGAGCTTGTCCTTCTCAAGGACAGATCAATGTGATAAGTTGTTAGGTATGTTTGTAGACATGATAATCTAAAATTATATAGAAATCTATATCATATTTAAATTTTATTTAATTAGGGCTTTAATTAAATAATCCTCCCACTACATTATTAAGTTGAAAATAATCCATCAATTTTCTCTTTAAATTAATCCTTTTGTAGGCCAATTTCTATATTTGACCTTGTCCTGAGTAAGCTTTGGCTAATCACCCAAAATACATCTATTTAGGTAGGCAATATATAACAAATTAAATCTAATGCAACTCTTGTATAATTAGGTGAACAATACATTTTGTTCTTAGCCCATCTAATAGTACATCTTTTAATTTCATGCCTCTAAGTTCCCAATCTAATTAATATAACAAAGTAAAAGTCTCACCCAAAGTTCAATATGCAAGATATAATAATTATACTATCGCATTTTACCAAGATAAATAAAGATACTTTACTTTGGAAAACCTATCTAATATTAATGAGGCAGTAATGAAAATCAAATTTGGCAGGCATCTTTTTTTTACTTATTTTTAATTTGAGGAATATTTTAATTATTTAGTAAAATAACTAATTTAACATGCATCGCATACATTTAAATGTGTTCATATTTATTTTACTAGGTTAGTCATGTATCAATATATATTGCACAAACAAAAATAAATATGACATGGTTATGGCTCCAACTAAAATGATTTTCTCAAGCAAATGAGAAAATTGAAAGGTCAACCTAAAGGTATTGTATCTTCTCCAAGTGTTTCCTCGGTTGTCAAATGTTGTTGGTTGTTTTCTCCATCAACATAATCATCTTATCAAATACTATTATAATCATACATTACACAACTATAAGGAAACATCGAGTTACATTTGAGGGGAATTAGATGACAATAATTTTACAAATTGAATTGTAAAATAAAAGGCACGACACATAGGCCATATTTAACTTAGATCAACAACATACATAATCCATTCATATGGGGTTTAGGGTCATAACCATGTATCATGTAAAACATACATCTAACATCACTTTATCATGATTATAATTAATCAAATTAATCATTTATGTGACATTTAAATTTTGAGGTCCTAGGGGCATCATCGCTAAAAGCGGTCTTGCTGGCCGGTTAGCGGGCAAGGGTCAAGGGAGCAGTGCCGCTTGCGGGGGATCAAGGGCGGAGCCCCCGAAATAAAAATAAATCTAAAATAAATTGTTAACTCGTTGAATGAGTTGCTATCATATTTCCTTAACAAAAAAAAAATGAATTATAAAACCAATTTATAATTGTAATCAAATTACAGTTTCATCTATAAAATTGTTTAACATTTTAATATCTTCGTATAACAATTATATAAATCTCTAATCACTTTAAACAATATTCATATATTAATTCATGAATGTAATCATACTACAAAATATTTTATCACATAAACAGAATTTATTGTTCATATTAATCGAATTAACATGAACAATTTAGAAATAATATTGTTTAATTATATTAAACTTTTATTATATTAATTATATTAATATTATAGATCTGTTTCATGCATGATTAATCAAAACACCCATAAAGCATTCATATAATCATTATAATATGTTTGGTCATATCAAATATAAACAAATATAGAAAATGATTTACTCGATTTGCAACCTCTCTCCGATACCATTGTTAGAGTTCCGGTAAATTCATATCAAAATTTTGCAGCAGACTAGGAACTTACCAATAATCCAAGTGAATAAAATTAAATATTGGACAAGGATGCTACCTGTTGTAGCACAGAAAAAAGAACTTTTGATTCTAAATGGTTTAGTCAAATCCTAGCACAGTCAAGTGTTCATGCCTCTAGTGGTATCCACACAATAGTATCTTCGTTATCTGTCTACTTTTTATCTCTCCAATTTTATAAAATTTTTTGGGTTTTTCACACACTTTTCTAAAAGGTTGTGTCATTTACTAAAAGGATGTGTCAATAATGGCACACCTCTCTAAAAGGTTATGTCATTAACTAAAAGAGAGAAACAAGAGCTTTATGTTTGGGCCCATTTTAAAGGTCCAAACATCTACTAATTGGACCAAACTTTTTAATCCAATTAGCTTAAGATTTGAAATAAATTTTAGACTTAAGATTAAGCCCAATTTATTTTAGTCTAACTAAAACAAAATGAACACCAACTATTTTTATATTTTTATGTGTGTAACCCATTAGGTTCTCATAAAATTGGCAATGACTTTAAAATCTCATTTTAAGAAACAAGCAATTAGAGGAATTTAGCAATACATCATTACTACCCAAGTGATGAAAATATAATAGATTCGACTTAGCCTAATTTTGTGACTTATTTTATTGTATGACTTAGCCCTTTTGTCCATTATATCTAGATTGATATATGAGGCACGGATCATGTCATCCTCACATCAATCTATATGTTTTTTGATCTTTGAGTAAACTAACTTAAACAATTAAGATCAATATCTCATATTGACTTATTTGAGCATGATCATGCATTTTAGTAGTCCTATTTAATCAAGAGCCAACTAATATCACTACCATTATATAGAGAAGACAAATTTTATCTACATCAATCACATCTCTCTGCACTTTTATTGTATACCCATTAAACGACTTTATATTCATCTTTGTTACAGGTGGCATTTGTTGAATCTAATGTATAAAAATTTTTATGTAGGGAAGCATAGTGACTTCAGGCAAAGGACAATTCATATAAATATTTACTGTTAGAATGTATATGATACTTATATAATAATCCATACAATATTTTATAATAGGTCAGTTCAGAATATGTTCTCCAACATATACTCATGTGTTAACTTGATATCTCATATTAGCTAACCTAAATGCTAGTCTTAAAGTATTAATATTATCCTTGAATATTAATACTTGACTAGGGATAATTTATCGTAGTATTATATAGATATATCACTTTAAAGCATTATTATATTCATCGAATATTTGCACATATCTAAATAAATATAATAATCATAAAATGATATCTTTTTACATATAAGATATGATATAAAAGTCCCAAAAGAATTTTAATGATTAACTTTTAGGGCATACTCTAACACATAGGTCCTAGGACTTCGAGTTTGAGTCTGAGATCGACTTGCATAGTCACCCTCATGACTCGACTCACCGTCTCGGTCTAAGAATTGTGGAAGTGAATGTGGATAAATTATTTAATAATTTTTTTTTACAAATTTCATATTTTAAGTTAACATTAATGAGTTGTGAGTATGACATTATATTATTTATTAATTTCACATAATGACATGAATTATAAATCACAAAAAATATCAAAAAAGCACAATAATTCTTCATTAATCATTCAATACAAAAATAATAAAATAACACAATGTCATATCTCATAAATCATAACAACATAAAATAAATATCATCAATTTCAATCATAAATCATAATAATAATAATGCAAGCAGCAAGCTTGACTATCTCAATCCCAATGCCAACTAGTAAAAGTATACAACTAATCATTATCTCTATCTACATCATGTAAGCATATGTTGGTATTACTAGTGATAGGCTCAACCTCATCAAAGTCTCATAAGTCATCATCTGCCTAGCAACTCCTTCGCTCTTATTCCAACACGATCATGGATGTCCAACCTCAAATCCTCACAAATCCTTCATACATACTAGTGTCTCAATGATATCTAGTCATAGTCTTGATCTCCTATCCAAAATCATATTGACTTCAATAGAAAATAAAGACTGATGCTATGCTCGACACTAGAAGAGTTAGTAGATCTTATATCATTTTAGACAGTATGGGATAGATGGACTCATATGATTTCTACCACTATAAAATATCAAGGTTTTTGTTATCGATATGTGATAGAATTGAATAGTAATTGATATCTCAATATCGAGATAGCTTGCTCCTATTTGAAGGTCCACTCCATCGTTTCCCACTCACTAACTGAATGGAGAAATCATTATCTCCAAATATGGTATCCATGTCCATACTCAGAGCTTGGCTAGACTACAACCACACATAGTGTCGTAACACATAAAAATTCAGTCAACTTCTCCTGAATGAAGCTTTCAAGATAGTGATCCTTGCTCATGCACGATGATATGTATGTCATATTATTCTCTACCCCTTCCATCATAACCCTAGGGTCCATGCAGGTAGCCAGACAAAAAAGAGATGAAATGGTATACCAGTACATTAGGTACTTGGTTTCTATCTCAACTGCCATGCCATTAAATATTATGTCATCTCTAAACTTTCTAAATATGCTACTAATATTGCATATGCACATGAGTTCAATGCAAGTGATGATAGTATAAACTGACGAACACATGTTCTTCCTCTCATAAAAAATCTTCAAGAATTTCATAAATGAAATTTTTATAGCCTAGTCAAAATCATCAATAATAAGTTCATCTCTCTTACTATTAATATAGTTGGATATAACATGTTTGTATCTAGCACATGACTCCAATATCAGATATGAGTAATTCCAATGGTGTCTCACATCTAATTGGAATTTCTTTTTCAGACTCACAGACAAACAAAGACTACCAAACTCTTGTTGTCTGCTAGGCGTCTGAAGATACTTTAGTGAGTTATATTTTTTTTCTAAAGCATGAGAAACAACCTTCATCCTCGCTTGTACTATTAGGTTAATGATGTGATACATGCATCTAATGTGAAAAATCTCTCTTAAAACATATCTCTAATGGTTATAACAAACATGTTAATGACTACTCTATTGTTAGATGCATTATCAAATATAATATTATATATTTTATTTTGAATATTTTATTCTCTATAGATTCTCATTATGTAGTCATACATAATTAGACTATCATGAGGATGGAAAATTTCTAAGAATCCTAAAATCTTTTTATTTAGTGTTTATTTAGAATTCACATAGTCAATAATGAGGCATGCATAAGATACATTATCATGACTAGTCCGAGATATCGGACATCACGCTACCATATTTCCTAAATTTATTAGTTATTATTTATTTTTTAACTTATAGTATTTTAGTATATCGTTCCTAGTTGTGGACCAAGGAATCCTATGATATGCAGCTATAAATAGGTTTGTATGATACTGACTATCCTTAAATCCTCAAAAAATCTAATTGGAAAACCCATCATTGTAATCAGTTTGGTCATGCTTTCCCTCCCCAACTCGTTGCAGTTTATGGAGGGGGTCAACATAGAAAATGAACTAGATCCAACCTCAAAACCCCCACCACTTTATTGGGTTTTCCTAGGATCTAATGCACCATATTTTTGGTGTATTGTTCGGCATACCTCATTAGGTGCCCATTCCCACATACACTTTTACAAACTAATATTTTCTTACAATATTTATATTGTACTGAGTCTTCATCGAAACCCCTATATTTTTAGATTGTACAATGTTAAAGTGAGTCAAAACTATATATTTCTTCTAATTTTTTGTTTTTTAGATGTTTAGGTCGAGACCATGGAAGAAAATATAGTTTCGTCCTCGGACCTTACCATTGAGAAAGGTCTGAGGCCTAAAGTTAATTTTGTTCTTGTCATTAAATTTATTAATTGTCATTTTAGATTTTACTAGTTTATTAATTTATAATTATATTCTAAATTCTAATTTCATTCACAATTGTTAATAAAATTTGTTAGAAACGAAAAAAATGAAAAATTATAATAAATGCATGTAGTAAATTTTAGAAAGTTACATATTATTTATTATCAATAGTGGGTCAAATAAAGATTTTCTCATAACTTAACATGCAAACTATAGATTATAAATATCTAGCCATTGTCATCAGTGAAATACCAGTGTATGGGCCTCTTAAGATAGGTGGGATGAATCTAACAAAATCTTTCGGTACAAAATGAGTTGAAGATAGAATATCAGTAGTAGTCAATCCATGTGTAACATGATAAGGTGATGCCAACATATGCTTTGTACGTGTATGAAAATATGGAAAGATATTTGTAGTGTTGTTGTCACTGAATAAATGTAGATTTCTCCTCCACAAACTATTAGTTGACTTCCTCTAACCCTTCCCACATTTTGAGATCTTTGACCACTTGAATGGTTATCCCTCATACCTATATCAAGTTATATAAACATCAAAAAATGCAAAACAATATAAACATATAATGAAAATGTCATAATAACAAAATATAATGATAAACAGATTAAAATTCACAAAAGTGAAAAAAAAATTCATTTAACATCCAATTTGTAATAGTTACAGAATAAGCAAGACAAGATAACATGGAAGTCAATAAATATCTAGTCATCATCAAAAATTTCTAACAAGGCTATCATCAAATGCCTAAATAGTTTTCATCTTCACTAAACAATGTTTGAAGCCTATCATTTGGCCCAATAATGATTGGATGAATTTCCACATTATTATCTTGAAATGAAGGTACACATGATGGAGTAATAATAATATCATTTTCAAAAACTTCAATAATTGATTTAGGTTTTATTTTACATATTGTCCACCAGTCATAATAATTTTTTCTAGTAGTTGGAAAAGTGGTGTAACACACTTGTTTAGTTTGCACAGCAAGAATAAATGATTTTAATTACGATAATATTTTTTATGATGCGCATCCATAAAGTTTTATTGATGATGAATTATAGTGCCCAGATTTAGAATATGATCAAACTATTCATACTGAAATAGAATTATCTTCTTAATTGAAAAAGCATGATGCTCCATGTGTAGAATTTCAATGAGTTGACCATGAAAATCTATAGTAGATGCAGTAGAGTTAGACCCCTTGATGCATACACCACTATTCATTGCAACTCTATTTGAACTATATTTCAAAGTGTGAAATTTATATTCATTTATATAATGTGAGGCATACATTTGTAAACTTCATAATGGCACTTTTGCAAGATCCTTTATTTGTCTATTACGTATATTTGATAATAGAAATTAACCTACAAAATAATAAAAGATAAAATCATACTTAAATAATATTGCACATTACTTTATAGAAAAAATAATGATAGTTATATACAGATAAATTTTTCAAACCAAATTGTGAAATCTTTTTCAAACTTTGCATTAATGGAAGCATCATTAATATACGGTTCTCTTTGCCTTAATTTCTTAGCATAAAATTTTTAAAAATAACATTAAAAGGTATTTTAAATTATTAAAAAGGTATATCACATACTATGATAAAGAAATGAGAATCAAAATTAATTATTAATCTTAATAAATATAAGGTGTAACTTACTCGCAGTTCAACAAGATCTATGTGTGTACAGCATGATACTCTTGGTCATCCAAAAAATATGATGATTTTGCTATACCATACGATCAACATGCATGTGTGAAAATGGAAAACATATCATTTTCTTTTGATTCATCCCCAATATCATAATCATTATTTGGTGATATTTTGTTATGGATTATACAATTATGGTCGAAAGTAGTGCACACAAAATATCAAAGCATCTTCAACAAGTAGACATTGCACATCGATCCTTCCACTTTGGCTTTATTTTGAACATTATTTTAAAATTTTCTAAGATATCTGAAAAATATATTCATTAGAAAAAAAATATTCTTTAGATACATTTTAAATTTTTATTAATAAATTAAATTATTTAACCTCTCAAATAGATACAACCATTTGTATTGCACAGGGCATGCTACCACGGATTTATAAGGCTAGTAAACCAGAAGATATTCCATGAAGTCAAAGAAGCT
Source organism: Sapria himalayana (assembly GCA_029783825.1). NCBI lineage: Eukaryota > Viridiplantae > Streptophyta > Magnoliopsida > Malpighiales > Rafflesiaceae > Sapria > Sapria himalayana. Next base: position 78,264 of record JAREIK010011411.1, on the reverse strand, counting down.
AGGAGGAAAAATATGCTCAAGTTTGCATATAATTATGAGGATGTTTTTTGTAATTTCTCTATTTCTTTCTTTGTTGTAATATTACAAGTGAGAATCTAAAAGAAAAATTATTTTAGTAAATGCTTCCTAAATATTTTCTGGAAGTAATTCACAGAATGCTATAGATATTAGCCTTTGCAAAAACACATAGTAATCATGAATTTTCATCCTAAATAACTTATATTTCTTCATTTTAACATATCTTCCCATATTGGATGCATATCCATCAGGTAACCTAAGTTCCATCAACCATTTTCACAAAGCTTCCTTTGCATCCTTGTCAAGACAATAACAAGCCTTATAGAAATGATTCGTTGATTCATCCCTATGTAACTCTAGATGTAAATTTTACTCTTTCTTATCTTCTCATGATTTAGTATCTTTTGATTTTCCTTCCACATTCATGATAGTATTAAAAATATTATCAAAAAAGTTATTCTCAATGTGCATCACATATTAGTTGTGCCTAATTAGGTTGGTTTTCCAATAAGATAAATCCTAAAAGTACTTTATGTCTTCCAACCACAATTATAATTCTTTGAAATTTGTACATTATTGCAATTTACATCAATATCTATAATGTTTTTGAATACATATCTTTCAACTATATCTAATATTTTGATACATGACCTAAAAGGAGTTAAGCCTTTTACAACTATATGGACTTTCCTAATTTTCATTAATATTCATATGATGTTCTATATGTAAGAACATTCGATAGTTATCAAACAAAGAAGTCTTTCCTTTTTTGCTCAGAGAAAATGTATCTGAGTCCTCCATACAATAAGGACAAGCTAATTTTTCTATAGTACTTCATCTTAACAATATTGAATATATAGGAAAATAACTTAAAGCCAACATAGGTCCTACTCATATTTGGAAGCTCTACTTTCTAAATATATCAATGGCTGTAGAAAAATATTCAACTTATCTTTTGGGTTTCTCGGACTGAGCACGATAACTCATAAAAATATATACTCATATTTCATGCATATCTATAATGGTAAATTATAAGGTATAACAATAGATGACCATAAAGAGTATTATTGCCCTATTTGTTCGAATGACCAAAACCCATCTATGTATAGCCCAAATCTAACATTTTGACTTTCATTTACAAATAATGGGTGATAATCAACAAAATGCCACATCATGCCCATCTTCAATAATGTGCTCTTTGTGTCAACTCATGTCATTAGTATTGGCTTCAGATACAAATAATCTTTGCAAATAATAAGTCAATGAGAAATAATATATCTTCTTATGAGGATAGTTAGAGAAATTACATAGAATTGCTTCACTATCTATACCCCAATATATTATGCAAATATTAATGCTGCGAAGTATTTTTTCTACAGGCAAACCCAAATGTCATATTAAATTTTTTGTGTTGTAAAAGCTATCTATCATGATGTTATTCTTTAGTAATAATTCAGATTCAAACTAATATATTTCATCAAGATACCTTTCTGAAAAATGATGCTTTGCCTTTAAATTCAACAGTTTGGACATCATAGATAAATTTGAGTTGTCATATAGATTACCTAGCCAAATCTCTTCTTCTGATGTTTTCCGCAATTCATAAAATTATTTTGCTGATGATATTGGTGGTATCATTAGCGACATCCAAATTGAATGATGGATCTATAGCATTCTTCTACATTACTCCATATGAATCATTAGGATTGACATAATCCATTACAATATTTGAATCAACACTTCTATATACATAATACTTTGTTGTTTGTGACACAACTATTTTCTCATGTTTATATCAAAAATAATAGTTTCTAAAAAATTCATTTTTTACAAGAAGATATCTCATTGTGTCCATATCTTGTAAACTATAATTTTGACATTTATGATAATTATATGGTCATCTTATTTTCTTTTCATCCATAAATTCATAATATTGTTTAGCAAAGCCAATAAACTCCATAATTTCCTCTACAAACTTATTAGTTGAAAACTCATCTTTCAATCTTACATTTATCTATTGATAATTATGTCATATAATGTTTTCCATTCCTATAACACATAACACAATGATATTTTGAATTATAAGAATGTAGATATGAGCCTTATTTGTAATAAAATTGTATTAACAGATTTAGGATAATATATAAAAATAATAAAAAAGTTGTAATCACATTATAATTAGATAATTTTGGATTAAAATGAGGTTAGGGGGGTTGTCTCAATCTCTTAGATATTTATCAAAAATCATTAGTTATAATTATTTCATATACATAAAACTAAATATTTGATATATATATATATATATATATACACTAACTAAATATGATGCGATTGCATTAAGTAAGCAAAAAAGAAAAATTCATATTGTGATAATTCATGTTTTTAAAATTAATAATATGTACTAACTAATTTGACAAAGACAGTTTATGTAATAATAATCCTTAAAAATCACAATGTCAATCCATTTAAATATGTCAATGAAAAAATGATAAAAAAAGAACAACTGGTGACGAAGAATATTTATTAATTAATAGGGATTTTTACTAATCCATATGAAGCATGTTATATAAATAGTCATCTACTAGCTGTGAGATGTAATGTGTATTTTTTTAAAATATATAAAATAATGAAAGGTATTATTTATTGGATTATAGCATTTAGTGAAGTGTAGATCAAGCAACTCAATAAGTTTTGAAATGAGGTTCTAAATTTTTTAAGTTGTTCATTTATTGTTGTGTTTCAACATACGAATTTCATACCTTCAAAATTTTTATATAATTCATTGTTATTATATTTTAACTTTTAGTATTTATTAAAATAGTTATAAATTGTTCATTGTTAAAGTTGCACCTTTAGTATAAGTAGTTCATTTATAAATTATTATATTTCAACAAATCCTAATAAGTAAATAAAGTACACATTAATTACCATGATCAAAATTATATGTAAATAATAAAAACAAAAAATTCAATACCTCAATTAGGTAACCCAAAAATTTTAAATTATAGGTAACAAAAATTATATGTAACAAATCCTAGTATGTGCAAAAATATAAAATATATAATTTTAAGTTAGAATGATATTAATTCAAGAAATCAATAAGAGAAAACTTCATGAGAATGTTAAAAATGAAAAAAAAATTATAGGTAACAATATAATGCAAAAAAAATTAAAATTCTCGAATACAATATATATGAGAAAACTAGAAAAACTAAATTGGATACCTCAATTATGGATGATTAGTGCATCGAACAATAGTTGAAGGAAAGCAACCTAAAAAAAATTTGGATGAACTCAAAATCAAAATTTAAAATGCCCAAATCCTAACTTTTTTTCAAAGTTTCGAAGTGTTCTTCGATAAATTAATTATTATAATGTAGCTACAAAATTTGTTTTTATTTCAAAATTAGTGATAAAATATTATTCTATCATTGAATTTTTTAAAATCCAACAATGATGGATCTTGAAGATGTTTCGCATGTAGCGACAGAAATTATAATCGTTGCAAGATATAGAAATGGATAAGGATTCCATTTCTAAAAAATAGAGATACATAAATTTTTGTTGCAAAATGCTAAGCAAATTTATTTGCTCATGGCAGTGTGTTATAATTAACGACTGAATGAAAAACCATCTAAAAATTCCTCTCTATTTAGCAATAACATTTTTTTCCATTTCAAATTATTTCAAATAATTATTTCAAATAATTATTTCTAAAAATTTCTATTTAGCGGAAAATTTTCGTAACTATTGCTCAAGAAAAGTGGCGATTTTAACGAAGGATATTGCGACGGAATATCCCTCGCTAAAAAAAAGCATGAAATTAGTGACAAAATTAGCGACAAATTTTCCCTAGCTAATATTTAGCGACAGATTTAGCGAAGTATTTTTCATTGCTAATAAAATTCATAATTTAGCGACCGATTTAGCAACCGATTTTCCATTGCTAATAAAATTCATGATTTAGTGACGGATTTTCTCTTGTTAATAAAATCCATAATTTAGCGACAAATTTAGGGACAAATTTAGCGACGGATTTAGTGACGAACTATCCCCTAGGCAATAAAATCTGTATTTTAGCTACGGATTTAGCAAGCAAATATCCCTAGCTAATAAAATTCATAAATTAGTGACGGATTTAGGGACGAAATTTTAGAAAATAAAATCCTTAATTTTGTGACGGATTTAGGTACGAAATTTATCTAGCTAATTAAATCCATAATTTAGCTATGGATTTAGCGACTGTATTTCCCTAACCATTATTTAATTATATAATTTTTTTATTTTATTTGTATTAAAATTTTATTTTATTTTGTTTATTAAATTTATGTTTTTAGTCTATAGATGAGTAATCCTTTAAACACACATTCTCCTCGTAAAATAAAAAAAATTGATATTATAAATAATTAATTTAAAATATATAAAAATACAAAAAAAATTATATTAATAATGACTAAAATAACTATTTTTTTGATGTATTAATTTTTTAAAAAATTATACAAAAAAATTTTCTTAGATTTTTATTTAAGAAATTAAAATATTTAAATTAAAGTAACTTTAAATAATTAATTCAATTAGTATAATAATTTTTTCGATAATTTAAAAATTATACTTTAAATTTTATACTAATTTAAATGTAAATTAATTTAATTTATAATAAATTAGAAATATTTTCAAAAATATCTGAATTGATGAATAAACTAGTAAATATTAATATTATTATAAGTATTGAAAAAATTTTATGATTATAGATAACTTTAAAAAATAATAATACAAATCTTGAAAATCTTGAAATATAATAAAAATATAATTTTTTCAATAAAGTTAAAAGAAAATAAAATAATAACTATAAATAAATATTTAGATGTTTAATCCTACTAAAATTTATAAAAATTAAACAATTGAGTAATATTTTTATAATTAGCTTTAAACATTAAGTTTTTATTTCATATTATCTTTGTAAAAATAACTATGAATTCTTAAAAATTTATAACCATAAAATATAAAGTTTTATAGATTTTTTAACATTAAGAGTTTTTTATAACTTTTAGGCGAGTGGCTAGAAGACAAATCAAATTTTCATTCATTTCTTATTATATGAAGTTTGTTAATTTCGTACCTATTTGATATTTTTTTTAATGCAAAACATATTTTTTTATTGTTTATATATTTATTGTTTAATTAATATTATAATAAAAAATTGTGAGGTATTTGTTTTCATTTGTACCTTGCTACATGCACATTAATTTTGTTGAAAAAATTTTGATAGCAAATAAAATTAATGAGTATTTTTTTTATTTTATATATATTTCATTTATTTAATGTTTTAATAATTAAAAATATAATTATTATCCTAAAATATACATTCTCTCTCTCGACTTGATGCATTTAGCCGAATTCCTCCTCATTCCGTCATTATCTCTCGACGCCAATTAAACAAAAATTCATTTGATGTTTAAGTTTTAATTTGTTATTGATTTGATGTACGTTCATTGATTATCGTTGGATTGCTTAATCGAAGACTAAGTGTTTTTATTCTATTTTTTTTTCCGAATTTCTTCTTTAATCACCATATGATATGCTTGGATAATGTATAAAAACTTATTCGTATAAATGCTTAATGCATTTGTGATATAATGCGTTGTCATTGTGTGGATTATGATGATTGGATACTATTTTTATTCTGATGCGTTCATCGATTATGCATTTTCATTTCCAAATTTCTTTTTTAATCACCATACACACCATGATATAATGCTTGGATACTATTTTTGTTTCCGAATTCCTCCTCATTCCTCCTCAATATATAAATAGTATATATACTTAGGTTTGACAACTTTATATCTACAAAAATAGTATACATCAATATAAAATAACAAAATAAATAAAATAAACAAAATAAACAAAATAAACAAAATAAACAAAATAAACAAAATAAACAAAATAAACAAAATAAACAAAATAAATAAAATAAATAAAATAAATAAAATAAATAAAATAAATAATATAAATACTATAAATAAAAAAATAAATATATAAATATATATAAAATATATAAAATAAATAAAATAAATAAAATAATACTTTAGCATGTCAAATTAAATTAAATTGAATATACTCGATTGAATCAATTTGAACTATTCTACCAACTTCCAGAAAACTCAATAATATTCACACATGTAATTGAAAATAATTGAGCAAAAAGTTTCTCAATTCACTCTAAAATGTTCTCATGATATGTGTTGTTGTGTGCTAGGAACCCCAAATAACTTTTATTGATAGGCAAGTTTCCAAGTTTTTAAATTTTTTATGCAACATTTAGTAAGCCAACACATTGCTTTCACATGTCAAGTCAATCCTTGGCAGGTATACACATCATCATATAACAAGCACACTTTCAAGCACTTGGCATTAATGCACGAGAACAAATAGTAAGCACATAATCAATGCTTATCACTCATTTAAGCCAAGACATGGAAATCATACATACTAACACATGATATTCATGAAAGTAAGCATGTTATAAGCTTGTAAGTCAACATATGATATAAAAATAATTATTCTTATTAATTTTTTCATAGACTTTATTGTAATTTTCCTACATAATTCATTTATATTCTTATGGTTGTACTTATCTTTAAAAAAAGATTATCATGGTGTGTGTGTGCATGTGTGTGTGTGTGAAGATTTATATTTTATCATGTATCTAACATTTTGTAAATTAAATTTATCTCAAAATTATCTCAAACATAATAACATCATATTTATGTTACTTGAAATAAAACACTTATATTTCTAATAATTTCAATATTCCTTCAATAGATGTCTCTTAGTGTATGATTCCTTGTGATCTCTCTTGTGTTAGTGATGAGTGGACTTATTGAATCAAGTTTAATAATATTAAAATAATGATTTCATACTGATATAATAAGATCAACATATAGCAATGTGTCATGGACACTCAAGCTAAGATAGTATAAAATATATGAACCAAACTTTGTTGTACATAATTACTATCAAGAATAATATTTTTAAAAATAAATAGCATGGAAATAAAAATCCGAACCAACAACATGGTAGACTGATCAGCAAAAGATGATGAATACTCTAACACTGAAAATATGAGTCCGATCATCATAGATGTTGGTAACGTTTTCCATGGTACTATCATTTATCATGTTGTTCAGATGTTGGGAAGAGAGTTTTACCTATTCTAATCGTGAAGCCTCATACCTATTCTAATCGTAAAGTTTTATCAATCATTTTTATTCATTATGTAAAGGCATGAGTTTTAGTTATATATTATTATTATTGAGTATTAATTTTTTTATATCATCTTTTTTTTTTTTTTCATGTATTAATCTTCATATTTTCTATATATATATGGACGTGTAGATATATGGAAGAAATTTATGATGGTTTAGCAGAACATCTCTTCCCTATAGAAGTAGTAGTAAATGGTCATTCAAAGTAACTTTCTGCTCATGTGGAAAATTGTAGAAATAGTCTCTCTCTCTCTCTCTCTCACTAAACATCATTGCTAGCCATATTTTAGATATTTATTGAAGTTGTATGACTATATATAAATATTTGTATAACTATATATAAATAATTGTATAACTATATAACACTCTATATAATTAAATATAACTATATTTGTAAGTATGTATACATATATGTAAATCTATATATTATTTATAACTTTATATATTTATGTATAACTATTTGTATGAATATCTCTATATATAACTATATGTCTAACTATATAAAAATATTTATAGTTATATATACTATATGTATAATAACATATAACTATAAATAATTGTATCTTATTATATGTATTACTTTAAAAGCTTTATACATAACTATATTTAAATATATAATTTACAACTTATATTTAATATACATTTGTATATATTAGTATTCAAAAATGTATTTTACTATATCTATACCTATACATAACTATAGGTATAGATATATAAAATTATATAAATAAATAAATATACTTACATGTATAGATATAAGTATAACTATACGTGTAACTATATGTATAACCACATGTATGTATACAATTATGTAAATCTATATACTAGTTTATAACTTTGTATATATTTATGTATGACTAAATATAACAACTCATATGAATATATATATATATATATATATATATATATATAACTGAATGTTTAATGATATATAATTATTTATAACTATATATATTACATGTATAATAACATATAACTATACATAATTTTATATTATTAATGTATAACCTATATTTAAATATATAATTAACAACATATATTTAATATGCATTTTTATATATTAGTATAAAAAATGTAGTTTATTATATCCATACCTATATTAACTATATGTATAAATATATAAAATTATATGAACAAATATATATACATACATGTATAAATATAAGTTTAACTATACGTGTAACTATATCTATAACTACATGTAACAATATTTATAATTACATGTATAAAAACATACAACACAATGTTTAACTATATGTGTATAACTATATATAAATATTCTTATAACTATAAATAACTCTAAATAAATAAATATAACTTTATTTTTAATTATGTATATATATATATGTAAATCTATATAATTGTTTATAACTTTGTATACATTTATTTATATTTACTTATAACTACTTGTATGTATATATCTATATATATATTTATATGTTTAACTATATGTAACTATTTATAACTACATTTACTATATGTATCTATATAATTATATGTTTAACTATATATCTATATACATTTACTATATGCATATATCTATATAATTATATGTTTAACATATAATTATATATGGGATAATAGTAATTTGTTGAACTAATTTGAAATTAAATGACATAAGATATAATATCAACAATATGTAAGCACATAGAATGAGAGTGTCCATTGATCATGCTCATATATGGTATAATACAAATAAGGGTCGTACTCTTACCTAATCCCAGCCCTTGGCCCTCAGGCTCAAATATGAACTTATGTATGACAAAAGATGTAATATTTGATAGGTTTATACAGAAGAAATTTTTTTTCTTTTATATAATTTTTATTCTAACATTGCACTCTCCATGTCTCTCTCTCTCTCTCTCACTCTCTCTCCCTCTACTCCTTCAAACATTAAATGTCTTTTTTTGCTTTAATTTCTTGAGCATTATCATACTTTTCACCCTTTATCTAGTATAAATGTGATATCTATTAATCTTTATCGTGCTAAAATTTACGTTATCTATTAATGTAGATTCTGCAAATGCATGCCTCGATATTCATGATATTTAAATTTTAAATATTCATCTGTAAGTAATTTTACTTTATTATTTATATATTTTGAAGTAATAGAATGTTTTATTTATAATAATGATTGGGCATTATTTTTTCTAAATAAAATAGGGCAAAATGAGCACAGATTGTCCGTGGATCTATAGAAGGGTTAATGGATTTTTGAATGAAGATTTTTTAACTGTGCTTGAAACTGTCATCAATTTTACATGTAGTCAATTGAGATTGATGGATGGAGAAAAAATTAAGTGTCCATGTAATCATAGAAAGTGTTAGAATATCCCTTTTCGTGATGCAAACACTATAAGATATCATTTGGTAAAATATGGCTTTGTGCCAAATTATTTTATTTAGATTTATCATGGGGAAAGTACAATGGCTCTGAATATTGACCAAAATGAGGGTATTGAATCGTTTGCTTGTGGCGAAAATTATCAAATACATACATAGAATGATTATAGAAGCTGCTGGTGATAATTCAATATGGATTACGTGGATGGACCACCTAATCCTGAAGCTCAGCAATTTTATGAAATACTTAAAGCTGCATATAAAGAGTTGTGGCCTGGTTATAAAACATATTCACAATTGTCACTTGTGGCTCGACTAATGAGCATTAAGTCAGAAAATCATATGTTTGAGAAATTATTTGATAAGGTGACAGAACTGATGAAGGAGATTATTCCGGGTAATAATTTGATTACTAGAAACTTTTACAATACTAAGAGTTACTACGAGGAATGGGTCTAATAGTGGAAAAAATTGATTGTTGTTTAAATGGATGCGTGTTATATTGGGGCAGTGATAGTGATTTAATTAGCTGTGAGTTTTGTGACCATCCTCGATTTTGGAAGGCACCTCGTGTTGTAGAAAGGCAAAAAAAAATTGAATGTTGTCTTTAAGAAAATGTATTATTTTCCATTAATTCCTCGATTATAGAGATTATATGCATCAAATGCTATAGTAAATGATATGAGGTGGCATTCTGAGCATGAGATTGAAGGAGTAATGCGTCATCCATCAGATTAACCTGCTTGGAAGCATTTTAATTACAGTAGAACCTCCCTAAATTGATACTCTATAAATTAATAACCTCTATTATTTAATGAAAATCAATCCATCAACTCCGTGGAATGTGTATAATTTAATAATTCTACTATCTATTATTTAATGCAAAATAGAAAACACACCCTATGTAAAAATATTAATTTATAGAATCAGTATTCCTTATAAATCTAAAAATACTATACATCATAGATAAAATATATTGCTTCGTAAAATCATATTCCTTACAAAAATATCTATCTAAAGTTTGTTTTTTTTCAATAGTTTGTATCTCAAATTGTATGTTTCTAAGCACCTTATGAGCTATAACATGATTTGGATTTGAAAGATCAAGAAATGAAATACAAGAATGAAGAACATTTAATTTTTCTTTTGTTGACATGGGAGGATTTTCATCCATAACTTCATCATCTTCCTCTTCTTCTTGATTTGAAACGACAAAAGTTTTATTAAATCTTCATCTGAATTTTCTTCATGGGTAACTTGTTGCTCTTCCTCGGGATTTATAAGCTCGTGAACAGACATTGGGCGACTAATTGGCAGTTGATTAATAGCATATTTAAGTTCATTTTCTATATCTTGTTCTTCCGAACCCACTTCATTTTTTGAGTTCTCTTTCAAAGAGACCTTGTGCTTAAAGCAATTGGCTATTGTCTTGCTAGAAATGTCATTTCATGCTGCCTTTTCCCATTTCATGGCTATCAATTGATCAACCTTATAGATGTCTGCCTTTTGTTGTTCATCTCTATCAATAGCATCTTTGAGTTGAAAATGCCTATATCGCCTCTTGAATGCTGCTATTATTCCAGCATCCATTAGTTGAATTTAGAAGTTGTATTAGTGGAAAAAGAAAAACTTGAACTTTGTAAGAGGCAAATCCCTCACCACAAGTGAATGAGCATTATCTACAAAAGTAGGACTTTTCTATTAGCATCTTACATTTGTTGATCCATCTTTTGTAGCCATTCCCTGAAAATGAGTCCAGTCATCCAAGCTTTTGCATTTCTGCGATAATAGAAACTCAATTGCTCTCCACTTTTTCTATTAAAAGCATGTGGCCTTTGTGCATGACCAATGATGAGAGTCTCATTTTGTGAGACCTATCTGCATTTGCAGCAAAGAAAAAAGTTAGACATATTTTATCCTTTAGAGCCTTCAATTTGACATCGTGCAATTGTTCGATCAGGGGCCATGTGATAAAAGAGTCATGTTTCATCCATGTTGTATATGTCTTGAAGTGAATAGCTTTGAAGTTTTTCTTTATTGTTGACATATTTATGTCAATTGCATCTAAATCAGCATAGTCACTTTCTCCAAATGATTTTTGAGCTTTGAATCCATGGCGAATATTGAACTTTGCAAGCCATCCATTTGAAAATTCTGGTGTTCTCTCTCCAATTTCAAGTTGTCTAGCAAATTGACGAGCCTTTTCCTTGATTAAATCACCTGATAATGCCACTCGATGTGCTTGGCATTGTAAAAACCAATTTGCTAAAACATTATCAAGTTCAGGATGCTTCACAGCTCTTTGACGCTTAGATGTAAGTTCAGTTAAGTCCATGCTTTCATATTGATGACGCTTAGCAAGGAAGTTGCTGATGGTTCCTTGTGTTGGGACTTTTGAAATCTTGAATTCTTACATTGCCCAATTTGCAAGAGCTGATTGTTTGATGGATAAATTTGCTACTTTATGATGACAAATTGTAAGCTTTTGATCATTACTCAGAGAAGATGAATGCTTCATTTTGGAAGAAAAAAGAAATAAAAAAGGACAAACTATAACTCAAATATTGTATGTATTAGCCTTTATAATTCAAGTAAGGAAATTTTGATATTCCACACCTGGAAAACTTTCTTGGAAACATGGTCACGACCTTTGGTATTTCAAAATTTAAGTTGATTAATTTAAGCACAACTTTTAACTTTGGAATTTGATGTTGAAATAATGAGGCTTGCATGGATTAATCATGCAATATCTTTGATATATTTCTGATTTTTTTAGTTGAAGGTTCTATAATTTAATAACCTTCATTAATTAATAATTTTTTTTGCTACGGATCGTATTAATTTAGAGAGGTTCCACTATATATACATCAAGATTTTGTAGCATAAAGTCAAAATGTGAGATTGGGTTTCTGCACTGATGGATTTCAGCCATTTGGGCAATCTGGACAATAGTATTCAACATGGCCAGTGATTGTGATACCTTATAACTTGCCTCTGTGGTTGTATATGAAGGAGTAATATATGTTTTTGTCAATATTAGTTCCAGGGCCAAAAAATCCAAAAGACATGCTGGATGTTTTCTTACAGCCTCTTATTGCAGAGTTAAATCATTTATGAGAAGTTGGCATGAATATATATGATATCTCAAAGAAGAAAAATTTCATTATGTGGGCAGCCCTTATGTGGACAGTAAGTGACTTTCCTGCATATTCAATGTTGTCTGGCTGGAGTACTATAGGATGATTCTCATGCCCGTATTGCATGACAAATTCTGATGCATTTACCCTCAAATTTAGTGGTAAATAGTCATTGTTTGATAACCATCGTAGGTTTCTACCTACGAATCATCCATTTCAAAGAAATCGAACTATATTTTGAAAAAATAAAATGATGATGACAGTTGCACCAGCAGTTCATTTAGGAGATGAAATTATGACAGAGATTCATAGTTTAGGATTGAAGAAAGTAACTGAAAAGGATGCTACTAGAAGTAATGGACCATAAGCAAATTATTTTGGCTGGTGGAAACATATTATATTTTGGGACTTGCCCTATTGGAAGTCCAATTTAATTCATCATAACTTAGATGTAATGCATATTGAAAAAAATATTTTTGACAATGTTTTCAACACCGTCTTTAATGTAGACGGAAAGACAAAAGAGACTTTAAAATCAAGACAAGAGCTGAATGATTACTATCGGCGTCCTAAATTGAAACTCAATGAGGAAACAGGAAAATTTCCTAAAGCTAGCTACACACTTGATAAAAAGGAAAGACATATATTGTGTGAATGGGTTAAAATTTGAAATTCTCTGATGGATATGTGTCAGATTTGGGTAGATGCGTGGATATGAAGAATCTTAAGTTATTGGAATGAAAATTCATGACTGTCATGTATTTATGCAGAGATTAATACCAATTGTATTCCGTGAATTACTTCCACAAAGTGTTTGGAAGGTCCTTACAGAACTAAGTTTTTTTTTCAAATAGCTAACTGCAACCACAATCAAAATAGATGACATGGTGAGGCTGGAGAATGACATTCCACTTATTATTTGTAAGCTTGAATGGATATTCCCACCGAGTTTTTTTGACTCAATGGAGCATTTGTCGGTCCATTTGGTATATGAAGCAAGGATTGCAGGGCTAGTGCAATTCAGGTGGATGTATCTTTTTGAGAGGTTAATACATAAAATTTATTGTGTTTTATTATTTCGTACTTTAAGTAATATTATAATTTTATCAAATTGAAACCTAACATTGTGGTTGTAGGTATCTTCATAAGTTGAAATTGAATGTTAGAAACAAGGCAATAGTTAAAGGTTCAATTTGCAATGCATATTTAGTAGAAGAAGCATCATCATTTTGTTCTTATTATTTTGATTATCATGTCAATACAAAGAATAGAAATGTGCCACAGAATTATGAAGGTCATATGATTGTAGAAGATGATTCTGTGAATAAATTATCTATCTTCAAGAACCATGGAAGAGCATTTGGAAGAACAATGAAAAGATGTATGACAGATGAAGAGTACAAAGTAACCCGGAGCTACGTTTTACTTAATTGTGAGGAGGTTGCACCATACATTGAGTATGTATACACAAAATGGTTGCAGGTTTAATCATAGTTTAATTTTATCTTTAATAGGAATTATTAAAAATTGATATACATTTTTCTTTCCCTTTTTATATTTGTCCAATATTTATGTTGAGCAGTTAAAATATAGGCAATCAGTAATTTCCAGCAATGATGTCGATTATATGCTAGAAACTAAATTTGCGAACTAGTTCAAAAATTATGTAAGAATTATTATGTTTTAAATTTTGAATTATTTAATTTACTTTTATCTTTTATTTGTTAATATCAATTTTTTAATTTATGTCACAGGCAATTGATCCTTCAAATGGAGATTAAAATATGTTTATTCAGAATCTAAGTAAAGGCCCGTTTGGATATGTGACAACCTATCCTGGGTATTTTGTTAATTGATATAAATTTCATACAATCTAGCACAGTTATTCTAAAATAATATTGAATAGTGGTGTATGCATTAAAGGCACGAGATATAATGCAGATGAGATTGATTATTATGATCAACTCAAATAAGTTATTGAGTTGGAAAATCCTAGACTCAAAATAACAGGATTGTATTATTTTAGTGCAAGTGGTTTGATCCTTCACCAAATGCGGGCACAAAGATTCATTCGGATTATATTCTAGTGGAGGTTAACCATAAACGCATATATAATCGATATGAGCCATTTATTATGGTAGTTTAAGCTTCTTAGGTATATTATTGTACATATCTGAGTTTATCTAGTGAAAAGAGAGATTGGTGGGTGATTTGCAAGATAAAAGCTCGATCAAAATTTGAAGTATCAACATCGTAACAAAGAAGTGCAGACTTAGAAATTGCACCGGCATTCCAAGAAGATGACGTAAATAATATTGAGCCTTTGAATGTAGATGAAGATCCAGAAATTTTATGTGACTCAAATGGTGGCACAATAGAAATTGAAGATGATCAATTTCTATCTGAAGATGAGTTCGAATTTCTATCAGAATCAGACAAAATATCAGAAGATTTATTGGAGGATGACAGTGATGCCGATAATTAAATTGTTATAATTTTATTATAAATTTAAACTATCAAAGACGTTTTATATTTTGTTGAAATCTATCGGTGTGTTTTATTTGAAAATGCATGTTTGTTCATCATATTTCTATTTTTTGTTCTTTGTTTTATTTTGTACAGCAGATGGTCCCTAAAGGACGTGGCCGTGGTGGAGGTGGATGTGGACACAGAAATGAACCAAATTCATCTAGTATGTTACATCATGTTGCAGAATCAGTTCCATCTCATAGCCACCATATCCTGACTTTAATATCACAAACACCATCTCCATTTCTATCACCATCATTGAGACCTCTACTATCACCTTTATCAGATGTAAGCCCACCACCAATTGTACTTCCTACTCACACTTTTGATCCATCTTTATCTTTTACACCACATTTTACACAGATTGTTCCCCATTTACAATACCAACGACATCATCAAATGTTGTGCCTTCATCTGCAGTCAGTGCAAAGTTAGAAATTGATATAGTGGATGAGAGGTAAAAGAAATATGTATAAATGACTTGAAAAAAAAAATTTATGTTATTGTCGGTGGTTTTTTTTATATTGTTATGATTTGCTTGTTTTCTATGTTATTTATTTATTTGTACAATTTTATTCCATCTCATAAGTGTTTGACTATAATTACAAAGATTTTCATGAAAATGGCTGATGCTAAAGCCTTCTCCTGGAAGAAAGTTTTTGAATTGACAAAGGATTCATATTTTAATAACTTTCAGATAAAAATAACAAAACAAAAGAATTGAATAATAATTATCTAATTACTTAACTTTTATATTTGTTATTATTCAAGTAGTAAATAATTATGTGCTTGTTGTTAATATAAATTCTTTTGTCATTTTTCTATCTATAGAATCAGTACACGTGGTCACCCAAATTTGATAGAAAGATAAAATCATTATGAGAGCTCAAAGCTGCTCAACGGTATTCTGATTTTGTCCATAAATTAAAGAAAATGAAAGAAATGCCTAATTTTATATCGAGGAAGACTGGTCAGAGTGGCTTAATTATTGGGAGGAGCTAGATGTAAAAAAAAAATTAGATATTGCCAGCAAAAATCGACAAAGTGAGGTTGCTGGACTAGGTACATAAATTTGTTGACACACTGGAGATTCAAAGTCGAGCGTTAAGCACGCTCGAGATTTGGTACAAATTTAAAATTCTAAACATATCTATATTTTGTGGTTGTCCTAATAGTCCAATAATTATAATCTCTGCATGGTTTTATTAATTTTGTTAAATTTTTTTCATTTATTTTTATATGAATTAATAAAAATATATTCTAGGCTGGAGAATTGGGACGAGATCCAAATTTTTATGAGATTTTTAGGAAGATGATGTGAAGAAAGTGGATGGTCAGTATGTTGACAATAAGTCTCAGATGATTGCAATAAGAAATTATTATATTAATTGGACTTTATAAAACTACAATACATTATGAAAATTATTTTGAATGCAAAATATTTATTTTATTTTTTGTTAATCTAAAATAGTTTTTATCACTATTTTATCTCAGGACCTAATGGAGGAAAGTGTGGCAACTGCTCATCAACAAGTTGATGGTTCTATGCATCTTCAACCAATTGACTATGATCCTATTTATTTAGAGACAATAGGAGGTCGAAAGAAGCTGCGAGTGTATGGAATCAGCTCTAAGGGAGTGACATTTTGTTGTAGCAGTCATGCTTCTAATTCATCTCTCATAGGATTGGTGGATGATGTGGTTGAACAACAAGCATTGGAAACAAATGAATATATTGTAGATATAGAGACCGAAATAAAAAAGAAGGATGACCATATAACTAATTTGATGGAAGAAATGCAAGAAATTAAAAAAATTAAAAAAGTAATGCAACAGTAGATGTCATATATGGAGTCAGTTAGCGGCATTGGCTCATCAGATAGCATTCCGAGATCCAGCTATGAATCCTCGCAGGAGAGGCTAGCATTCCTTACAAATTATGAGGATGATTGAGTATGAGAATTATTTCTGAACTATTATTTATTTTTGTTTATGTGTAGCAAATAATTATAATATATGGAGAGTTAGTAATCAATTACATGATGATTTAAAGAGGTTGAGAGCACCACTAGTAATACCAAAAGATGCTTACAAGATGTAGATGGAGATGATGATTAGTTGCATACTTTTACTAGTTAGCATTGGGATTAAGGTGGTTGAATTTGTTGCTTTCATTATTATTATTATGATTTATGATTGATATTGATGATATTTATTTTATGTTGTTATGTTTTATGAGTTAAGAAATTGTGTTATACTTTTACTATAACATTTTTAATATTTGTTGTGATTTATAATTTATGTCATTATGTGAAATAAATAAATAATATAATGTAATATAATGTAGCACTTGCAACTCATTAATGTTAACTTAAAATTTGAAATTTGCAAAAAATAATTGTAAACTAACTTATCCACGTTCCACTTCCACAATTATGAGACCGAGACGGTGAGTCGTCATGAGTGTGACTGTGCGAATCAATCTCGGACTCAAGCTGAAAGTCCTAGGACCTATGTATTAGAGTATGCCATAAAAGTCAATCATTAGATGATTCTTTTGGGATTTTTGTATCATATCTCATATGTAAAAAGATATTTGTTTATGATTATTATATTTATTTAGATCTTTGCAAATATTGAATGAATATAAAAATGTCCTAAAGTGATATATTCTATATAATACTACTCTAAATTGTCTCTAGTCAAGTATTAATATTCAAAGATAATATAATACATAAAGACTAGCATTTAGGTTAATTAATAAAAGATATTAAGGTAACACATGAGTATATGTTGGAGAACATATTCTGAACTGACCCATTATGAAAATGTTATATGGATTATTAAATTTTGTACCTTACACATTTTAATAGCAACTATTTGTATGAACTATTCTTTGCCTGAAGTCACTATGGTTCACTACATAAGATGTTTTATACTTTAGATTCAACAAATTCCACTGGTAACAAGGATGGTTATAAAGTTTTTTAATGGGTATAAAATAAATTGTGCAGAGGGATGTGATTGATGTAGATAAAATTTGTCTCTTCTATATAATGGTAGTGATATTAGTTGGCCCTTGATCGAGTAGGACTACTAAAACATTTGGTCATGCTCAAATAAGTCAATATGAGATATTGAGCTTATTTGTTTAAGTTAGTTTGTTCAAAGATTAAGAAATATATAGATTGATGAGAGGATGACATGATCCATGCCTCATATATCAATCCAGATATCATGGACAAAGGACTAAATCATAGAATAAAATAAGTCACAAAATTAGGCTAAGTTGAATCTATTATATTTTTATCACTTGGGTAGCAATAATGTATTACTAAATTCCACTCATTGCTTGTTTCTTAAAATGAGATTTTAAATTCATTGCCAATGTTATGAGAACCTAATGGGTTACACGCATAAAATATAAATATATTTGGAGTTCATTTTATTTCTAGTTTAACTAAAATAAACTAGGCCTAATCTTAAGTCTGAAATTTATTTCAAATATTAAGCAAATTATATTAAAGAGTTTGGTCCAATTAGTAGATGTTTGGAATTTTAAATTGGCCCAAACTTAAGACTCATGTTTCTCCCTTTTAGTTAATGACATATGTTTTTAGAATGGTGTGTCATTATTGACACATCCTTTTAGTTTGACCCATCTTTTTAGAAAGGTATGTGAAAAAGCCTAACAATTTTTATAAAATGAGAGAGATAAAAAGTGGACAGATAACGATTATACATTAGTGTGGATGCCACTAGAGGTACGGACACTTGACTGTGCTAGGATTTGACTGAACCATTTAGAATCACAAGTTTTTTTTCTATGCTACTACAGGTAACATTTTTGTCCAACATTTTATTGTATTCACTTGGATTATTGGTGGGTTCCTAGTCCGCTACAAAATTCTAATATAAAATTTAACAGAACTCTAACAATGGTATCAGAGAGAGGTTGTGATCGATTGAATTGATATGACCAAACATATTATCATGATTATACAAATGATTTATGGGTGTTTTGATTTTCCATGCATGAAACAGATCTATAATATTAATATAATTAATATAATAAATAGGTTAATATAATTAAATAATATTGTTTCTTACTTGTTCATGTTAATTAGATTAATATGAACATTAAATTCTGTTTATGTGATAAACATGATTTTAATATGATTATATTCATGAATTAATATATGATGGTTGTTTAAAGTGATTAGAGATTTTTATAATTGTTATACGAAGATATTTAAATGTTAAAAAAATTTATAGATGAAACTGTAATTTGATTACCATCATAAATTAGTTTTATAAATCATTTTTTTGTTAAGGAAATATGGCAGTAACTCATTCAACAAGTTTATAATTTAGTTTAGATTTAATTTTATTTGATGGCTTCGCCCCTAATCCCCCACAAGGGGCACTGCCCCTTTGACCCCTGCCCACTGACTGGCCAACCGGATCGCTGTCAACAACGATGGTTCTAGGATCCCAAAATTTAAATGTCACATAAATGATTAAGTTGATTAATTATAATCATGATAAAGTTATGTTAGCTGTATGTTTTGCATGATACATGGTTATGGCCCTTTACCCCATATGAATGGATTTTATATGTTATTGATGTAAGTTAACTATGACCTGCATGTTATGCCTTTTAATTTATAATTCAATTTGTAAAATTATTTATTCATCTAATTCCCCTCGAATGTAACTCGAGGTTTCCTTCTAGTTCTGTAATGTACAATTAGAATAGTATTTGATAAGATGGTTATTTAGATTGAGAAAACAACCAACAATATTTGACAACTAAGAAAGCTCTTGGAGAAGATACAATACCTCTAGGTTGACATATCGATTTTCTCATTAGCTTGATAAAATTATATTTTAGTTTGGGCCATAACCATGTCACATGTATTTTTGTTTGTGCAATATATATTCATACATGACTAGCCTAGTAAAATAAATACAAACACATTTAAATATATGTGATGCATGTTAAATTGGTTATTTTACTAAATAATTAAAAATATCCCTCAAATTAAAATTAAGGAAATAAAAGATGCCTACCAAAATTGATTCTAATTACTGCTAAAATCAATAATAGGTAGGTTTGCCAAAGTGAAGTATCTTTATTTATCTTGTAGGTAATAAAATTAGGATATGTACTGTTAGATGGGCTAAGAAAAAAATGTATTGTTCATCTAATTATCCAAGAGTTGCATTCGATGTAATTGGTAAATATTACCTACCTAAATAGCTACGTTTTGGGTGATTAGCCAAAGCTTACCTAGGACAAGGTCAAATATGAATTTTGGCCTACTAAAGGATTAATTTAAAGAGAAAATTGATGGATTATTTTCAACTTAATAATTTAGTGGGAGGATCATTTAATTAAAGGCCTAATTAAATAAATTTTAAATATGATATAGATTTTTGTATAATTTTAGATTGCCTTGTCTACAAACACACCAAACAACTTATCACAACAATCTATCCTTGAGAAGGACAAGCTCAATAGAGCTAATTTCCTAAACTAATACTGAAATTTGGGGATTGTCCTCAAACAAGAAAAAAAATTATATGTCTTAGAGTAGCCTATTCCTAAATCACCTACTCCTAGTAGCCCTCATGTTGATTATGGTGCTCATAAAAGGCACCAAGATGATGCTTTGGATGTAGCATGCCTTATGGTTGCCACCAGGAAACATGGATGCTAATGATATGGTTGAACTTTTAAAATGACTATATCAAGAGTGGGCAAGGCATGAAAGGGATAAGGTTTATACGGTATTGTATCAATGCAAGATGACAGAAGAGTTTAAATGATAATTGGAACTCACCTGCTCAAAACTAATTAGGTATATTGAGAATCTAGAAAGGTCGAGCTTTCCATTGAGCCAAGAGTTTGCTAATGATTTAGTTTTGCAATCATTGTCTGAAAGGTATAAACAATTTATCATAAATAATTTATGAAACATAAGTCAGATTCCTTTTATGTTCTATTGAAACACAAATCATATACATACATACATACATATATATATATATACACACACACACACACACACCATATTTTTTACTAATTGTTTTATATCGTGCATGTAGATTAGATTGGTTTTTGAGTGATTTTATTCATGAAGATCATGGGTTCAAATCAATGGGGCTGATATATAATAATCATGATATTCTTATTTTTATTTTTTTTAAATTATTATTGGTGGAAAATATAGATTTTTAATTTTTGATATACTAAAACATAATCATTCTTAATTTTAGTGCATTTTTTATAAATTATGTAATAAAAAAATAAAATCATTTTTTAATTATTCTAAAACACAAACCTTCCAAAGAAATATACACTTATAGTCATGCTTGTGCTTTAAAAATTCATTTTATAATTTATTACCCAATAATTTCATATCAGATAGCAACATTTTAAGCTATATTAACCAATAAACATATTAAATAAACTGTTATTAATAAAATAAATGTCATGATACTTAATTTGAAACAATTTTATGCAAGTCTAAAAAAATAGATTGTAAACATAAGGAATTGATGCCAGGTATCAGAGCAACTCCAACAAGAGTTATCTCAATAGGGTTGAAAAGATAACTTTAAATAAAAAAATATTTAATTATTAAAATTATTCCACATTTAGGCACCTATCATTAGAGAAAAAATACAGTTCAAAGGTACCAAGATACTATTCAAGATTGCAAAATGATATTTGGCATCTCATTTTTGGCAAATCCCGTTCAAGTTGCTCTTACAACACTCCAATCTCGGGCGTTAAATTTTTCCGTCTTTAAGAGCAACTCCAATGGGAGTTGCTAAAAATGGGGTACCAAATATTATTTTGCAACCTTGAACAGTATTTTGGCACTCTCGAACTGTATTTTTTCTCCAATGGTAGGTGCCAAAATGGGGTATATTTTAATATTTAAAAATTTTTTTATTTAGAGTTATCCTTTCAACTCTATTGAGAGAGCCGCTAGATGCATAATAGCTATCAACTACTATTTTGCATCCTCTCATTTCTCTCTCCAAAGTTACCAATTATAGCATTTTACCACCTCCGATGCAATCCCTGTTGGAGTAATATTTTTTATAATTTGTGTGCCATTTTGATAGTTACGGGGCTGATGCCCCTTCAGATTACCAGTACGTATCTAATGTCATTCAAAGCACCTTGCACAAGGCAACCACTCAAGCAGTGCATAAGAAATGAAGGAAGAATTTCCATTAAATAACAACAGTACAGTGCTTTAAGCTAAAATCTATTCCGAATGGCTTGTGATCCATGTAAAAAAAAAATTGTTGGCTGCAAACTATAACTGAGGAGAATTATTTTTGAAAATAGCCTTTTTATTCTGATCCTGTTTTTTTACAAGCAATACAATGATTTATTTATAAGCTATAATTTGCCTTTGTAAAACTGAAAATTAAAAATCATTATCACCCATAAGAGTAACTGCTGACTCTTGAAATTTTACATTCCGCATTAAAAATGGACATTTAATGTTTATTTAACAAGACTACCCCATAAACTTAAATGATTCTGTCATCTTTCATGCCGAGTAACCTTTTACAGTTGTCGAGTAGTATCGTAGGTAGCGGTTTCGTGAAGATATCCGCGATTTGATCCCGACATGCCACGTATAATAATTCTATATTTCCTTCCTTCACTTAATCTCAAATAAAGTTAAAATGAACGTCAATATGCTTGCTTTTCTCATGATTCACTGGGTTTTTGCTCAACTCAATTGCTGATTTGTTGTCAACTCGTATCTTAGTTGCACCGAGTTGTTTTTGCTCCATCATGCCCAACAAATTTCTGAGCCATATCACATGACGTACACACAAAGATGCTGCCACATATTCAGCTTCACATGTTGAGATAGAGGTGTTAATCGGGCCGGGTTGGCCCGGCCAGCACGAGGCACGGCACGATTCGGCCGTGCCAGGGCCGTTCCGACATAGAAATTTTCTATGCCCGGGCTCGTGTCGTGTCATGCCAAGGCCAACCAGGCCTCATGCCGTGCCTGGCCCAGCACGTTACCATGGCCCGTTGACACGGTACCTCATCACGGTACCTCGGCACGAGCCGAGGAACCTTTTTTTTTAATTAGGGTTACGGGGGCGCCGAAACCCTAATTTATTTAAATTAGGGGTTAGGCGTGTGGCCGAACCCCTAATTTTTTTTATATTAGGGGTTCGGCCCAATCAGGCCGAACCCGGCGGATTTGTGCCACGGGCCTGTGCCGGGCAAACCTCCATAAAACCGTGCCGGGCCTGACACGGCATGGTACTATAATTGTACCATGCCTGGCCCGGCACAAAAGCACGATCAGGCCATCTAAAAATGGATCGGGCCGGCCTGGCCGTCCTGTTTGACATCTCTATGTCGAGAGTGTCATGATTATTTGCTTCTTTGAAAGACATGTAAACGCCGTGTCACTAATAAAAAACACATAACCCGATGTGTTTTTCTGATCATCTAAGTCTTTGCACCAATCACTGTCGGAGTATCTGACCAACTTGTAATCTGCCGTATTTGTATAGAACAACCCGAGTGACTTTGTTCCTTTGATGTGCCATATAATTCGTTTTAAGCCTTCCAATGTGAATAGATTAACTCACCCATATGCCAACTTACAATGCCGACACTTAATGAAAGGTCCGGCCTTGTGAGATAGCGAATGCTTCCCCTAAACTCCGGTATTTGTTTGCGTCGACTCATTCTCCTCCATCAAACTTAGAGAGTTTTGCACTTGGTTCCATTGGTGTTGAAACTAGATTGCAAGACTCCATCTTGTACTTCTTCAAAATCTCCTTTGTATATGCTTCCTGTGATATAAAAATACCCATCTTTCCTTGTCTTACCTCCATACCAAGAAAAAATTTCATCAAGCCCAAATCTGTCATCTAGAATTCTCGTATCATTGTGCTCTTAAACTTTTGTATCATTTCAATATTATTCCTCATAAAAATGAGATCATCAACATAAAGAGCAAAAAATAACATATTACCTCCACTCTTCTTCACATAAAGGGCATGTTAGTAGGGACATTGCTCGAACCCTTTCACTTTGAAGTATGTATCGATACAAGTATTCCATGCCGGCGATGCTTACTTCAACCCATAAAGTACATTCTTCAATTTTAACACATTCTTTTCTTCTCTGATTTTTATGTATCTGGGTGGTTGTTTAATATAAACTTCTTCTTCAAGCACACCATTCAGATATGCCGACTTGACATCCATTTGTAATATCGGCCATTTAAATTGAGCCACTTGTGAAATGAGCAATCTGGTCTCCATTCTTGCAACAGGAGCAAATACCTTGTCATAGTCGATTCCCGCCTTTTGCTTGTATCCCTTTGCTACAAGTCTTGCCTCATACCATTCTATCTCTCCTTGAGCATTCATCTATCTCTTAAATACTTACTTGACTTCAATGGGCTGAGTTCCTTTCGGTAATTCTGCTAACTCCCATGTGTTACTATGATCTATTGCTTTAATCTCCTCGTCCATGATAGTTTGTCACTTCTTGTCTTGCACCGCCTATTCAAAACTTAAATTCTCGGAATCCACCAAAAGACATACAAGATGTACCTCATTTGTCGAATCATACAAATCTTGTAAGCTTCGCATTTTGGGTTGTCGCGGTTCATCTTCATCATTAATGGTTTCATAATTTTCCAGTATAGTTGTTGGCATAGAAATTGATGATTCTCCAACTTTGATGATATCCTCTATCGCTTTATTCCATTCCCATTCATTTGCTTCATGAAATCCTACATCACAGCTCTCTAAAATCTTTTTGCTTATTGAGTCGAATAGCTTGTATCCTTTTGTTTTATCATCATACCCAATAAAAATATCTCTTTTGCTTTTGTCTTCAAGCTTTTTTCTTCACTAATCTGGTACGTGTGCGTAGGCCAAACTTCCAAATACTTTGAGATGAGAGACTGTCGGTTTTTTTCCACTACAGGTCTCTCGTGGTGTTTGATCATACAACTTCGCATGTGGACACTGATTTTGAACATTGAGGGTGCATTGCATGGCTTACGCCCAAAATTCCTTCGATATTTTCTTGCTTTTGAGCATTGACCGAACCATGTCAAGAATGGTCCGGTTCTTCCTCTCGGCCACACCATTTTGTAGTGGAGTACAGTGCAGTTAAAAATCACCTTATTCCTTACTCCTCGCAATACTCCATGAAAACTGTCGAAGTATATTCGCCATCTCTATCGGATCGTACAAATTTGATGTGTCTGCCGATTGCCTTTTCCACCAACACTTTGAATTTTTTGAACACCTCGAACGCCTCAGATTTTTCTTTCAGAAAATAAACCCAAGTTTTTCGTGAGAAATCATCAATAAAGAAAATAAAATACCTTTTGCCGCTGAAAGATTCATAAGTGATTGGTCCACATATATTGGAATGAATCAATTCGAGTTATTGCTTAGCCCGATATTCTGCCTTCTTTTGAAATGACATTCTTGCATGCGTTCCGAGCACTCATTCTTCACAAAATGTTCTCTCGTATTCCATGTCCGGTAGTCCGTGAACCAAGTTCTTCTTTGCCAACTTGTTTAGGCCTTCATGATGTAGGTGACCAAAACGGAGATGCCACAATGACGCCTTGTCTTCTACATTGACTTGCAAACATTTTTCTCGTACACTTCTCAAATTCAGTCCCGTACATTCGATTTCACCCATTTCAACTTGTACGACTAAACGCCCATGTTTGTCTTTCAATAGTAATATCTGGTATTTCATAAAACAAAATAACCTTTCTCCATGAGTTGTCCCATACTTAAAATGTTGCTCTTGAGGTCTGATACATAATACACATCTTGGATTGACCCAATGAAACCATCCTTTTGTAGATAATAAATCGTACCTTGGCCTTTGACCTCAACTTTCGAGCCATCTCCAATGATACTGATACTACTTCAACCTTTTGCATCTCTTTGAAACAATGCTCGTGCCCACACATATGGTTGTTTGCAGCCGTGTCGAGGTACCACACTGTGTCATTGTCAGTGTTGACTTTGTTATATGCCATTAAGAGAAAACCTTATTCCACCTCATCTTCCGTGGCTAGGTTGGTTGTCTCTTTCATCTTTTTCTCGACTCAACATTCTTTTGTAAAATGCCACACCTTTCCATAATTGTAACATTTATCGGAATCGAAATCCTTCGCATAGTGATCATATTTGCCACACTTGTAGCAATCAAAGTTGGAATAATTTGACAAAAGCCTCTTCCACGACCACGTCCTCTTCCATACAAAATTTGTTAGTTTGATTGCTCCTTCTCATGATACCCTTCTTAAATGCGGCTTTTCCCACCATGACTATTTCCTCGACCACCACGGCCATGCCATTTACCTCGAAAGTTTTGAGAATAGAATATCTTTTCATCATTGATCGATGCTTTGGTTTGAAGTGTCTGCTCAAGTGTCTCCTCCTCCTCCTTCTTACGATATATCATGTGCCATTAGAGAACCTACAAGCTCGTCGACCGTGAACGTTGCTAGATTCTTTGACTCTTCTATGGCACATACACATTCTGGAAACTGTCGGTTAACGACCTCAGAATCTTTTCCATGACCCACGCATCGAACAACTTTTCTCCATCTCGGTTGAGTTGAATACCATGGTTTGAACACGCGTGATGTAATCGTACACACTTTCTGACTCATTCATCTTCATGCCTTCCAACTCGTTGTGAAGAGTTTAAAGACGAACTTGTTTAACTTGGTCAGCTCCTTTGTACACAGTCTCCAAGATGTCTCATGCTTCTTTTAAAGTTTTCGCATTCGCAATCTTCTCAAAGTCCGACTCATCAACAGCTCGGAACATCATGTACAATGCCATCTTATCTTTTGATCGCATTTCTTTCAATGTCTTATTTTGAGCTACCATATATGCTGTAGATTCTGGTTCTTCGAAACCTTCTCGAACCACCTCCCAACAATCCACAGAACCGAGAAGAGCTTTCATTTGGACTCCAATTCTCGTAGCTCACCTTCATTAATCGGGGTGGACATTATTGATTATACTCCACATCCCTCTGATACCAAGTTATAAAAAAAATACTTGTTGCAAACTATAATTGGGGAGAATTATTTCGGAAGAAAGAGGCTTGTTCCTTTATTCTGTTTTTTACAAGCAATACAATGATTTATTTATAGGCTATAATTTGCCTTCATAAAATTGAAAATTAAAAATCATTATCACCCATAAGATTAACTAATTACTCTTGACATTTCACCTTCCGCATTAAAAACAGACATTTAATGTTTATTTAATAATCCAATTTGGTTTTCTCAAAGTCCTGCAATCGTTGCTCCTTTGCCAGCTTATTTAGGCTGGCTAAACCAAGGTCCTTGTTCATCTTCTTCCTGTATATTTCCGAGAAAGTAACCGATTCATCTAGAACAGAAATTTCTCCATCTCTAATCTTAAGATGGTACGTAATTGATTCTGGATAATCTATTATGATTTGAATTTACTACGGCTTGATATTCTAGGTTCTTTAATCTCCCATTGCTTAGTTACTAATTTGAACAAACACAAATTATTGTATAAAATGCATCCAGCCATGCAATAGGATCGAATGCTCAATGAGAGAAAGAGATGAATTTACACACACACAAAAATGCAAAACTTGCTTGTCCATGATCTCCAAGATTGACGACAAAAGCGCCATCAACATGCTGAACTGTGATTCAACTATGCCCACCGTCTCTAGTGGCATGAAGCCCACCCACATGGTCATGAAGCAGCAGAGTAATGGTGTCAGGGTCAGTATGGATGCTTCAAACCCACAGTGAGTCTGGTTGAAAACATTCGGGGTAGAAGTTGACCTCCACTTTCGGCAAGTCTATGTCCAAGCACGCCTTGGTCAAGGCTTCTTTGTATAAGTCCTAGGCTTCCGAAAAAAACTCCAGAAGCTTGAAGGGCAAGACCCATGAGCTTCTTGCTGTAATGCTCTGTTACTTCTTTCCATCACTACGACTTGTTCAGCCACTGGCTATAGTCACGGTTCTGAATCGGAAATTAGAAGTACATCATTATTTCTCTCTAGTCCTGAATTGCTTCTCCCTGCAGAAATTGTTAGAAGTTTGGTCTTTTAATCTAGCTTAATTGCACTAGGTGGAAATTGAAGAGATGAATTACCTACAGATGGCTGGAAATAATGAAACTGCCTTTATTTCAACCTGACATGTCAAATCTCAGCTTCTCTTTAGGTAGCTGAGCGAAGAAATTCTAGCTAGTTGAGTCATATCAGCAATAAGTGTTGATGGGCTGTTCGTTAAGTTGAGCCGATTAGAGTGAAATACCACTATGCCCTTAATGAGGCAATTGATCAATTTATTGCTGTAAAGTATTTCTTAATTAATTCTTTTTGTTTTTAATTATCGATGGATATAAAAGCTTGATTGTTTTTCTTGACCTAGCGGCTGGCTGAATAATTTTTACTAAGTGTTTTGATTTTTGGTTTCCTGCTGTGCGTTTCTCTCATATCCTTCTTCTCTTCTGCTCTTCTCCTTCTTCTCTGTTCTGTGCTTCTTTTCTTGAGAATTCCTTATTTTAAACATGGAATAGTTATTCTAAAACAACATTGTGGTATCAGAGCTTTGATACCTAACTGAGATCGAGATTATTTTTGAATAATATTCAAATCTAATCTCTCCAGAATATGCGTTCTCTGAAAACCTAAACTATTTCTCACAAATTTCTAAAATCGAGCATAGATCTGAGCAGATCTACTAAGATCTAAAGGTTTTGTGGTTTTTTAAAACCTATTTTTACAAAACCCTAACATTCTGTTCAATTTTTCCAAGCTGTTCTTAAGATTATTATGTTTTCAAAGTTCAAAACTCATCAAACTCGGGTTCGATTCCTATTCCCTGTTTGATGGTGAAAATTTTGACTATTGGCTTATCAAAATGCGAACATTATTTATCTCCCAAGATATATGGGAAATGTGGGTTTCTAGATATGTAGAAGCCCCCTAATTTCTCTATTCTGGAAGGTAAGGAATTGTTGCAAGAGAAGGAATTACGGAAATTAAATGCTAAGGCATGACTTTTTCATCCCAACAGGGTCTAAGTAATGCAATATTCCCTCGATTACTTGGCTGTACTCAAGCCAAGGAGGCTTGGGACCTTTTAATGCGGAATACCAAGGAGATAAGAAGGCTCGAGGAGCTCTTCTGCACTCCGTGAGAAAAGATTTCGAGAATCTGAGTATGAAAAACTCAGATTCTCTTAACTGAGTTTTCAACTCAGTTTCTTGATATAGTTAATCAACTTAAGATTCATGGAGAAAATGTCTCTGAGACTCGATTAGTTGAAAAACTACTTATCTGTATGCCTGATAAGTTTGATGCCATTGTGGCAGTGATAGAGGAAACCAAAGATTTGTCAAAACTCTCCATCCAGCAAGTTCTGAGTTCTCTAAAGTCTTATGAAAGTCGATAACTGAAGAGGGCAGAAAGCTCTGGAGAGACTGCAATGCAGTCAAGATGGGAAGAAAGCTCCAACAAGGCCGAAGTACAATACAGAGACATGAGGAGTAAGAAAAATACACAAAGGTATGAGTTTAAAAATAAAAACAAAAATAAAATTAAAACAGGCTCTACTTCTACTCTCTCAATTGACTCATCTAATGAACAGTCGGTCTCTTGCAATATATGCAAAGATTAAACCACACTGTGACAGAGTGTTGGTTTCGAAAACAGAACCAATGCCAAAACTGTAAGAGGTTTGGGCACAGTTCTAAGAACTGTAAGAGCATCTCTAAATAGAGTGCTGGTTTTACAGAACGAGTAACTTCTGTAGAACATCTGTTTTATGCAAATGAAACAGAAAATACACATTCAATAAACACCTGGTTTCTGGATAGTGGCTGCTCAAACCACATGTCTGGAAATAAAAAATATTTGTGGATTTACTTCCAGTGGTAAACTCACAAGTCAAACTGGGCAATGGTAAACTAGTTCAGGCGCAAGCCAAGGGAAGAGTGGCAGTACCCACCTGCTCTAGAACAAAATTCATAAAGGATGTACTTCTGGTTCCTGCCTTGGACCAGAATTTACTAAGTGTTGGCCAGTTAATTGAAAAGGGTTATAAACTTCGTTTGAAAATAAACGTGTAAAATTTTTGATCAAGGCAGTAATCAACCTCTTGGACAGTAAAAATGTCAAGTGGAAGAAGTTTTCCACTGAATTTTGATGAGAAAACATATAAGGCATTCTCAATGAATGTCCAATCTGTAGCTTCTTTATGGCACAGAAGGTTTGGGCATTTAAACTATTTAGACCTAAAAAACATTTTTCAAAATAATTTAGTAAATGGAGTGCCTTCAAACCTATCACTACCTACCTGTCTGTGAAGAGTGCTCACTGGGAAAACAATCCAGAAAGAATTTTCCAAAATACTCTGCCTAGAAAGCTTCCAAACCATTGGAACTACTGCATGCTGACATATGTGGTCCTATGTCAGTAAAATCTTTAGGCAGCAGTAGTTATTTCTTATTGTTTATAGATGATTGCACGAGATATATATGGGTATTCTTCTTGAAGCACAAGTCTGAAGCACTTGAATGCTTCAAGAAACTCTTACCACTTGTCGAAAGACAATCTGGACTAAGTGTTAAGTCACTTAGAACAGACAGAGGAGGTGAGTTCCTCTCTCAAAAATTCACAAACTTATGTGAATCCAAAGGAATAGCCAGGCAGCTTACCACTGCCTACTCACCACAACAGAATGAAGTTGTGGAGAGGAAAAATAGAACTATAATAAAAATGGCCAGATCACTCTTAAATCAGAAAGACTTACCAAAAACCATTTGGGCAGAGGAAGTGAACACATCAGTGTACCTGCTCAATAGGTGCCCAACCAAAGCACTGGAAAACTTAACTCCAGTGCAAGCCTGGACTGGAAGGAAACCTAATGTTAAACACTTAAAGGTATTTGGGAGTGTTTGTTACTCCCATATACCAAGTGCACAAAGAACCAAATTAGACTCCAAGAGTCTAAAGTGCATTTTAGTAGGTTACAGTCTGCAATCCAAGGGTTACAGACTGTATTCACCAGAAACCAAGTCATTTCTGGTGAGTAGAAACATTGTAATTGATGAAAACAGTAAGTGGGCTGAAAATTTAATTGAAGCAAACTCTGGAACCAAAAATGGTTGCACAGAAGCTGCTGCAACTAGCAATAAATTAATAAGCGCTCCAAGGTACGATTTCAGCTCACCCTCTACTTTTTCTTCTGAGTTTATTTCTGATTCTGATTCTTTTTCTGAATATGATTCTCAATATAGTCCAAGTATGTTTCTAAGTATAGTAATTGTTCATCACCTAAATTTGAATCCGTGACTGAACTTAATAAAATAACCCCTGTAAAGTATAAAGACTTGTCAGACATTTACCAGAGATGTAATTACGCCTCAGTTGAGTCACTCAAAACTGAAGAGGCTGTAAAACATCAATTCTGGTTCAAAGTGATGCAGGCAGAAATGTCTGTCATTGAGAAAAAAACACTTGGACCTTAGTGGACTTACCCCAAAATAACACAGTATAGGTGTTAAGTGGATTTATAGGATTAAAATTAAATCAAATTCAAATCAGCCTGTATACAAGGCTCGATTGGTAGCTAAAGGTTACTCACAAAACCCGGATTAGACTACCATGAAACCTTTGCTCCAGTAGCAAGATTAGAAACCATAAGGCTTTTAATAGCCTTAGCTGGACAGAAAGGATGGAATTTATTCCATTAGACATTAAATCTGCCTTTCTAAATAGAAAACTTAAAGAAGAGATATATGTAGAACAACCCCCTGGGTTTTTAAAAAAGGGGAGTGAACACTTTGTATGGGTTGAAACAAGCTCATCGTGCTTGGTATCAACAAATCAACTCATACTTTCTGAATCAAGGATTTAGTAGAAGGAAGAGTGAGCCTACACTCTATATTAAAAGAGATAATCATTCTGAATTTTAATTGTTTCTTTATATGTCGATGATATTATTTTTACAAGTAATAAATCTGAATTGTTAAATAACTTTAGAAGAGAAATGGAAATTAAATATGAGATGTCTGACCTAGGAAACCTAAACAATTCTTAGGACTTGAAATAACTCAAGACACAAGTGGTGTGTCCATTTCTCAAACTACATACTTAAACAATTATTGAAAAATTATGGAATGAGTGACTTGCAAGCCTATATCTACCCCTTTAGAAGCAAATCATAAATTACTTTCAGCTAAAGGTAAACCTGTGTAAATGAGAAAACATATAGAAGCTTAATTGGAAGCTTGCTGTATGCATCAGCAACCAGGACCCGATATTGTAGATTCTGTTCACTTGTTGTCACGTTTTATGCATTGTCCGAATCATATACACTTAAGTGCTGCCAAACGGATAGGAGATATCTTAAAGGTACACTTAACTTATGTCTGAAATATCACAAAATTAACCATACAGAAATCATTGGTTATTGTGATAGTGATTTGGGAGGAAATCCAGAGGATTACAAAAGTACCTCTGGATATGTGTTTAATTTAGGAATTGTGGCTGTTCTTGGCAGTCCAAGAAAGAATCAACCGTAGCCCTATCCACTACTGAAGCTGAATTTGTTTCAGCTTCAGTTGCAACCTCTCAAGCCTTATGGTTAGAAAACTGTTGGGTGACTTAGATAAATTTCAAAACATCCAACAAAATTCTGTGTGATAATCAATCGACTATATCTATTGCGAGTGATATGATAATGCATAGTCGAACTAAACACATAGGTTTGAAGTATCACTTTATTAAGGATGCAATTGAATCTATGAAGTTAAATTGGTTTTTTGCAGGACTGAAGAACAAGTAGCTGATATATTTACGAAGGCCCCTACCGAGAGATAAGCTTGTCTATTTGAGAGAAAAGCTTGGTCTGATCTCAACTACATCGAATGGGGGGGATTGTTGATGGGCTGTTCGTTAGTTGCGCCGATTAGAGTGAAATTACACTATGCCCTTAATGAGCAATTATCAATTTATTGTGGTAAAGTATTTCTTTAATTAATTCTTTGTTTTTTTAATTATCGGATGGATATAAAAGCTGATTGTTTTTCTTGACCTAGCTGCTGGCTGAACCAATTTTTACTAAGTGTTTTGATTTTTGGTTTCCTGCTGCGCGTTTCTCCCTCTCCTTCTTCTCTTCTGCTCTTCTCCTTCTTCTCTTCTGCTCTTCTCCTTCTTCTCTGTTCTGTGCTTCTTTTCTTGAGAATTCCTTGTTTTAAACATGGAATAGTTGTTCTAAAACAACAATAAGTTCATAGTCAATTCCATGATCCATATCACTAGAACATGCCTCAATCCTCACACACATGACAACTTTGTCACATATCTTCTTTCTTATCTCTTGTCTGCAAATGGCTGGAAACAATGAAACCGCCTTTATTTCCACCTGTCATGTCAAATCTCAGCTTCTCTTCAGGAGACAAAGTGAAGAAATTCCTAGCTAGCCATTCATCATCATCATGCATGAAATCCAACTAGAGCATTCTCTTCTCTTACAAGGATGTGAGCATCGTGGGCCCAATCATGCTCTAATAGAGATGGTAGAAGAATAACAACTAAACATTAGTGGCAGTAGGAGTAATTACAGCCATGGAGGTTGATGCATAGATACAACTTTATGTTAATGTTCTCCTCCAACCTTGCAAGAGAGTTTTTTATGTTTTATATTTTTTTTATTTTTTTAAAATCATTAATTTATTATTAAAACCTTATCAATCAATTTCAAACAACAATAATTATTTTATATTTATTTTCAAGCAATAACTGAAATTCTAATTAACATTACCAAAATAAATAAATCCCATAATTATCGCATTAATTTTTAATTAAAAACTTTATAAACTAATTTCAAACAATAATTATTATTTATATTTATTTATTTTCAACTAATAACTCAAATTCTAGCTAATGTTTAAGATAGTAAATAATTCTATGTGTTCATTTTATTTCATGTCTCCTTGTTATACATACCTATATACATGCATACATCATAGATACATATACATACATACACATACATATTTATATATATTATATATATAATAGATATATATATATATATATATATATTATATATATATATATATATATATCAACTGATATAGTAGTATGCCAAGAAGGCCACATAACATGAGACAATGTTGTGGTTTTTTTTGTTTGAGTGTTGTATTTATATACAATTTAGCAACATGATTTCGTAGATTTCCATAATTAATCAAATCACATAAATTTCATTAGTTACCTAAAATAAAAAATAATTAAATGCCTCACTATTTATAAAGATTGAGATAAAAAGGAAACTAACAAAATAACACAAGCATAATTATTTAACAAACCTTATTTCATTAATAATATATTTATTTTTAGCAGAGTTATTGTGGAAAATGATATATTAGAGCATTGGGCAAGAGAAAAATCACACATATATATACATATATATACATATGTATAATTTTTCTCTTGCCCAATGCTCTAATATATCATTTTCCACAATAACTCTGCTAAAAATATAAATATATTATTAATAGAAATAAGGTTTGTTTAAATAATTATGCTTGTGTTATTTTGTTAGTTTCCTTTTTTATCTCAATCTTTATAAATAGTGAGGCATTTAATTATTTTTTATTTTAGGTAACTAATGAAATTTATGTTGATTTGATTAATTATGGAAATCTACGAAATCATGTTGCTAAATTGTATATAAATACAACACTCAAACAAAAAAACCACAACATTGTCTCATGTTATGTGGCCTTCTTGGCACTACTACTATATCAAGTTGATATATATATATATTATATATATATATATATATATATATATATATATATTATAATATATATATATATATAAATATGTGTATGTATGTATGTATATGTATCTATGTATGTATGCATGTATATAGGTATGTATAACAGGAGACATGAAATAAAATGAACACATAGAAATTATTTACTATCTTAAACATTAGCTAGAATTTGAGTTATTAGTTGAAAATAAATAAATATAAAATAATAATTATTGTTTGAAATTAGTTTATAAAGTTTTTAATTAAAAATTAATGCGATAATTATGGGATTTATTATTTTGGTAATGTTAATTAGAATTTCAGTTATTGCTTGAAAATATAAAATATAAAATAATTATTGTGTTGTTGAAATTGATTGATAAGGTTTTAATAATAAATTAATGATTTTAAAAAAATAAAAAAAATATAAAACATAAAAAACTCTCTTTGCAAGGTTGGAGGAGAACATTAACATAAAGTTGTATCTATGCATCAACTCCATGCTGTAATTACTCCTACTGCACACTAATGTTTAGTTGTTATTCTTCTACCATCTCTATTAGAGCTGATTGGGCCCACGATGCTCACATCCTTGTAAGAGAAGAGAATGCTCTAGTTGGATTTCATGCATGATGATGATGAATGGCTAGCTAGGAATTTCTTCACTTTGTCTCCTGAAGAGAAGCTGAGATTTGACATGACAGGTGGAAATAAAGGCGGTTTCATTGTTTCCAGCCATTTGCAGACAAGAGATAAGAAAGAAGATATGTGACAAAGTTGTTCATGTGTGTGAGGATTGAGGCATGTTCTAGTGATAGGATCATGGAATTGACTATGAACTTATTGTTGTTTTAGAACAACCTATTCCATGTTTAAAACAAGGAATTCTCAAGAAAAGAAGCACAGAACAGAGAAGAAGGAGAAGAGCAGAAGAGAAGAAGGAGAAGAGCAGAAGAGAAGAAGGAGAGGAGAGAAACGCGCAGCAGGAAAACCAAAAATCAAAACACTTAGTAAAAATTGTTCAGCCAGCCGCTAGGTCAAGGAAAAACAATCAGCTTTTATATCCATCCGATAATTAAAAACAAAAGAATTAATTAAAGAAATACGTTACCACAATAATTGATAATTGCTCATTAAGGGCATAGTGGTAATTTCACTCTAATCGGCTCAACTTACGAACAGCCCATCAACAATCCCCCCATTCGATGTAGTTGAGATCAGACAAGCTTTTCTCTCAAATAGACAAGCTTATCTCTCGGTAGGGACTTCGTAAATATATCAGCTACTTGTTCTTCAGTCCTGCAAAAAACCAATTTAACTTCATTAGATTCAATTGCATCCTTAATAAAGTGATACTTCAAACCTATGTGTTTAGTTCGACTATGCATTATCATATCACTCGCAATAGATATAGTCGATTGATTATCACACAGAATTTTTGTTGGATGTTTTTGAAATTTATCTAAGTCACCCAACAGTTTCTAAGCCATAAGGCTTGAGAGGTTGCAACTGAAGCTGAAACAAATTCAGCTTCAGTAGTGGATAGGGCTACGGTTGATTCTTTCTTGGACTGCCAAGAAACAGCCACAGTTCCTAAATTAAACACATATCCAGAGGTACTTTTGTAATCCTCTGGATTCCTCCCCAATCACTATCACAATAACCAATGATTTCTGTATGGTTAATTTTGTGATTATTTCAGACATAAGTTAAGTGTACCTTTAAGATATCTCACTATCCGTTTGGCAGCACTTAAGTGTATATGATTCGGACAATGCATAAAACGTGACAACAAGTGAACAGAATATACCATATCGGGTCTGGTTGCTGATGCATACAGCAAGCTTCCAATTAAGCTTCTATATGTTTTCTCATTTACAGGTTTACCTTTAGCTGAAAGTAATTTATGATTTGCTTCTAAAGGGGTAGATATAGGCTTGCAGTCACTCATCCATAATTTTTCAATAATTGTTTAATGTATGTAGTTTGAGAAATGGACACACCACTTGTGTCTTGAGTTATTTCAAGTCCTAAGAATTGTTTTAGGTTTCCTAGGTCAGACATCTCATATTTAATTTCCATTTCTCTTCTAAAGTTATTTAACAATTCAGATTTATTACTTGTAAAAATAATATCATCGACATATAAAGAAACAATTAAAATTCCAGAATGATTATCTCTTTAATATAGAGTGTAGGCTCACTCTTCTTCTACTAATCCTTGATTCAGAAAGTATGAGTTGATTTGTTGATACCAAGCACGATGAGCTTGTTTCAACCCATACAAAGTGTTCACTCCCCTTTTTTAAAACCCAGGGGTTGTTCTACATATATCTCTTCTTTAAGTTTTCTATTTAGAAAGGCAGATTTAATGTCTAATTGGAATAAATTCCATCCTTTCTGTCCAGCTAAGGCTATTAAAAGCCTTATGGTTTCTAATCTTGCTACTGGAGCAAAGGTTTCATGGTAGTCTAATCCGGGTTTTTGTGAGTAACCTTTAGCTACCAATCGAGCCTTGTATACAGGCTGATTTGAATTTGATTTAATTTTAATCCTATAATCCACTTAACACCTATACTGTGTTTATTTTGGGTAAGTCCACTAAGGTCCAAGTGTTATTTTTCTCAATGACAGACATTTCTGCCTGCATCACTTTGAACCAGAATTGATGTTTTACAGCCTCTTCAGTTTTGAGTGACTCAACTGAGGCGTAATTACATCTCTGGTAAATGTCTGACAAGTCTTTATACTTTACAGGGGTATTTTATTAAGTTCAGTCACGGATTCAAATTTAGGTGATGAACAATTACTATACTTAGAAACATACTTGGACTTATATTGAGAATCATATTCAGAAAAGAATCAGAATCAGAAATAAACTCAGAAGAAAAAGTAGAGGGTGAGCTGAAATCGTACCTTGGAGCGCTTATTAATTTATTGCTAGTGCAGCAGCTTCTGTGCAACCATTTTTGGTTCCAGAGTTTGCTTCAATTAAATTTTCAGCCCACTTACTGTTTTCATCAATTACAATGTTTCTACTCACCAGAAATGACTTGGTTTCTGGTGAATACAGTCTGTAACCCTTGGATTGCAGACTGTAACCTACTAAAAATGCACTTTAGACTCTTGGAGTCTAATTTGGTTCTTTGTGCACTTGGTATATGGGAGTAACAAACACTCCCAAATACCTTTAAGTGTTTAACATTAGGTTTCCTTCCAGTCCAGGCTTGCACTGGAGTTAAGTTTTCCAGTGCTTGGTTGGGCACCTATTTGAGCAGGTACACTGATGTGTTCACTTCCTCTGCCCAAATGGTTTTTGGTAAGTCTTTCTGATTTAAGAGTGATCTGGCCATTTTATTATAGTTCTATTTTTCCTCTCCACAACTTCATTCTGTTGTGGTGAGTAGGCAGTGGTAAGCTGCCTGGCTATTCCTTTGGATTCACATAAGTTTGTGAATTTTTGAGAGAGGAACTCACCTCCTCTGTCTGTTCTAAGTGACTTAACACTTAGTCCAGATTGTCTTCGACAAGTGGTAAGAGTTTCTTGAAGCATTCAAGTGCTTCAGACTTGTGCTTCAAGAAGAATACCCATATATATCTCGTGCAATCATCTATAAACAATAAGAAATAACTACTGCTGCCTAAAGATTTTACTGACATAGGACCACATATGTCAGCATGCAGTAGTTCCAATGGTTTGGAAGCTTTCTAGGCAGAGTATTTTGGAAATTCTTTCTGGATTGTTTTCCCAGTGAGCACTCTTCACAGACAGAGGTAGGTAGTGATAGGTTTGAAGGCACTCATTTACTAAATTATTTTGAAAAATGTTTTTTAGGTCTAAATAGTTTAAATGCCCAAACCTTCTGTGCCATAAAGAAGCTACAGATTGGACATTCATTGAGAATGCCTTATATGTTTTCTCATCAAATTCAGTGGAAAACTTCTTCCACTTGACATTTTTACTGTCCAAGAGGGTTGATTACTGCCTTGATCAAAAATTTTACACGTTTTATTTTCAAACGACAGTTTATAACCCTTTTCAATTAACTGGCCACACTTAGTAAATTCTGGTCCAAGGCAGGAACCAGAAGTACATCCTTTATGAATTTGTTCTAGAGCAGGTGGGTACTAGCCACTCTTCCCTTGCCTTGCGCCTGAACTAGTTTACCATTGCCCAGTTTGACTTGTGAGTTTACCACTGGAAGTAAATCCACAAATATTTTTTTATTTCCAGACATGTGGTTTGAGCAGCCACTATCCAGAACCAGGTGTTTATTGAATGTGTATTTTCTGTTTCATTTGCATAAAACAGATGTTCTACAGAAGTTACTCGTTCTGTAAAACAGCACTCTATTTAGAGATGCTCTTACAGTTCTTAGAACTGTGCCCAAACCTCTTACAGTTTTGGCATTGGTTCTGTTTTCGGAAACCAACACTCTGTCACAGTGTGGTTTAATCTCTTGCATATATGCAAGAGACCGACTGTTCATTAGATGAGTCAATTGAGAGAGTAGAAGTAGAGCCTGTTTTAATTTATTTTTGTTTTTTATTTTTAAACTCATACCTTTGTGTATTTTTCTTACTCCTCATGTATCTGTATTGTACTTCGGCCTTGTTGGAGCTTTCTTCCCATCTTGACTTGCATTGCAGTCTCTCCAGAGCTTTCTGCCCTCTTCAGTTATCGACTTCATAAGACTTTAGAGAACTCAGAACTTGCTGGATGGAGAGTTTTGACAAATCTTTGGTTTCCTCTATCACTGCCACAATGGCATCACACTTATCAGGCATACAGATAAGTAGTTTTCAACTAATCGCGTCTCAGAGACATTTTCTCCATGAATCTTAAGTTGATTAACTATATCAAGAAACTGAGTTGAAAACTCAAGTAAGAGAATCTGAGTTTTTCATACTCAGATTCTCGAAATCTTTTCTCAAGGAGTGCAGAAGAGCTCCTCGAGCCTTCTTATCTCCTTTGTATTCCTCGATAAAAGGTCCCAAGCCTCCTTGGCTTGAGTACAGCCAGTAATCGAGGGAATATTGCATTACCTTAGACCCTGTTGGATGAAAAGTCATGCCTAGCATTTAATTTCGTAATTCCTTCTCTTGCAACAATTCCTTACCTTCCAGAATAGAGAATTAGGGGCTTCTACATATCTAGAAACCACAATTTCCCATATATCTTGGGAGATAAATAATGTTCGCATTTTGATAAGCCAATAGTCAAATTTTCACCATCAAACAAGGGAATAGGAATCGAACCCGAGTTTGATGAGTTTTGAACTTTTGAAAACATAATAATCTTAAGAACAGCTTGGAAAATTTGAACAGAATGTTAGGGTTTTGTAAAAATAGGTTTTAAAAAACCACAAAACCTTTAGATTCTAGTAGATCTGCTCAGATCTATGCTCGATCTTAAGAAATTTGTGAGAAATAGTTAGGTTTTCAGAGAACGCATATTCTGGAGAGATTAGATTTGAATATTATTCAAAAATAATCTCGATCTCAGTTAGGTATCAAAGCTCTGATACCACAATGTTGTTTTAGAATAACTATTCCATGTTTAAAATAAGGAATTCTCAAGAAAAGAAGCACAGAACAGAGAAGAAGGAGAAGAGCAGAAGAGAAGAAGGATATAGAGAAACGCACAGCAGGAAACCAAAAATCAAAACACTTAGTAAAAATTATTCAGCCAGCCGCTAGGTCAAGAAAAACAATCAGCTTTTATATCCATCCGATAATTAAAAACAAAAAGAATTAATTAAAGAAATACTTTACAGCAATAATTGATCATTGCTCATTAAGGCATAGTGGTAATTTCACTCTAATCGGCTCCACTTAACGAACAGCCCATCAACACTTATTGCTGATATGACTCAACTAGCTAAGAATTTCTTCGCTCAGCTACCTAAAGAGAAGCTGAGATTTGACATGTCAGGTTGAAATAAGGCAGTTTCATTATTCCAGCCATCTGTAGGTAATTCATCTCTTCAATGTTTCCACCTAGTGCAATTAAGCTAGATTAAAGACCAAACTTCTAACAATTTCTGCAGGGAGGAAGCAATTCAGGACTAGAGAGAAATAATGATGTACTTCTAATTTCCGATTCAGAACCGTGACTATAGCCAGTGGCTGAACAAGTCGTAGTGATGGAAAGAAGTAACAGAGCATACAGCAAGAAGCTCATGGGTCTTGCCCTTCAAGCTTCTGGAGTTTTTTCGGAAGCCTAGGACTTATACAAAGAAGCCTTGACCAAGGCTGTGCTTGGACATAGACTTGCCGAAAGTGGAGGTCAACTTCTACCCCGAATGTTTTCAACCAGACCTCACTGTGGGTTTGAAGCATCCATACTGACCCTGACACTATTACTCTGCTGCTTCATGACCATGTGGGTGGGCTTCATGCCACTAGAGACGGTGGGCATAGTTGAATCACAGTTCAGCATGTTGATGGCGCTTTGTCGTCAATCTTGGAGATCATGGACAAGCAAGTTTTGCATTTTTGTTGTGGGTGTAAATTCATCTCTTTCTCTCATTGAGCATTCGATCCTATTGCATGGCTGGATGCATTTATACAATAATTTGTGTTGTTCAAATTAGTAACTAAGCAATGGGAGATTAAAGAACCTAGAATATCAAGCCGTAGTAAATTCAAATCATATAGATTATCCAGAATCAATTACGTACCATCTTAAGATTAGAGATGGAGAAATTTCTGTTCTAGATGAATCGGTTACTTTCTCGGAAATATACAGGAAGAAGATGAACAAGGACCTTGGTTTAGCCAGCCTAAATAAGCTGGCAAAGGAGCAACGATTGCAGGACTTTGAGAAAAACCAAATTGGATTATTAAATAAACATTAAATGTCTGTTTTTAATGCGGAAGGTGAAATGTCAAGAGTAATTAGTTAATCTTATGGGTGATAATGATTTTTAATTTTCAATTTTATGAAGGCAATTATAGCCTATAAATAAATCATTGTATTGCTTGTAAAAAACAGAATAAAGGAACAAGCCTCTTTCTTCCGAAATAATTCTCCCCAATTAATAGTTTGCAACAAGTATTTTTTTTATAACTTGGTATCAGAGGGATGTGGAGTATAATCAATAATGTCCCCACTTCCCCGATTAATGAAGGTGAGCTACGAGAATTGGAGTATCCAAATGAAAGCTCTTCTCGGTTCTGTGGATTGTTGGGAGGTGGTTCGAGAAGGTTTAGAAGAACCAGAATCTACCGCAGCATATATGGTAGCTCAAAATAAGACATTGAAAGAAATGCGATCAAAAGATAAGATGGAATTGTACATGATGTTCCGAGCTGTTGATGAGTCTGGACTTTGAGAAGATTGCGAATGCGAAAAACTTTAAAAGAAGCATGAGACATCTTGGAGACTGTGTACAAAGGAGCTGACCAAGTTAAACAAGTTCGTCTTTAAACTCTTCACAACGAGTTGGAAGGCATGAAGATGAATGAGTCAGAAAGTGTGTACGATTACATCACGCGTGTTCCAAACCATGGTTATTCAACTCAACCGAGATGGAGAAAAGTTGTTCGATGCGTGGGTCATGGAAAAGATTCTGAGGTCGTTAAACCGACAGTTTCCAGAATGTGTATGTGCCATAGAAGAGTCAAAGAATCTAGCACGTTCACGGTCGACGAGCTTGTAGGTTCTCTAATGGCACATGAATATCGTAAGAAGGAGGGGAGGAGACACTTGAGCAGACACTTCAAACCAAAGCATCGATCAATGATGAAAAGATATTCTATTCTCAAAACTTTCGAGGTAAATGGCATGGCCGTGGTGGTCGAGGAAATAGTCATGGTGGGAAAAGCCGCATTTAAGAAGGGTATCATGAGAAGGAGCAATCAAACTAACAAATTTTGTATGGAAGAGGACGTGGTCGTGGAAGAGGCTTTGTCAAATTATTCCAACTTTGATTGCTACAAGTGTGGCAAATATGATCACTATGGAAGGATTCGATTCCGATAAATGTTACACTTATGGAAAGGTGTGGCATTTACAAAAGAATGTTGAGTCGAGAAAAAGATGAAAGAGACAACCAACCTAGCCACGGAAGATGAGGTGGAATAAGGTTTTCTCTAATGGCATATAACAAAGTCAACACTGACAATGACACAGTGTGGTACCTCGACATGGCTGCAAACAACCATATGTGTGGGCACGAGCATTGTTTCAAAGAGATGCAAAAGGTTGAAGTAGTATCAGTATCATTTGGAGATGGCTCGAAAGTTGAGGTCAAAGGCCAAGGTCGATTTATATCTACAAAAGGATGGTTTCATTGGGTCAATCCAAGATGTGTATTATGTATCAGACCTCAAGAGCAACATTTTAAGTATGGGACAACTCATGGAGAAAGGTTATTTTGTTTTTATGAAATACCAGATATTACTATTGAAAGACAAACATGGGCGTTTAGTCGTACAAGTTGAAATGGGATGAAATCGAATGTACGGACTGAATTTGAGAAGTGT
The DNA here is from genome assembly GCA_029783825.1 of Sapria himalayana. NCBI lineage: Eukaryota > Viridiplantae > Streptophyta > Magnoliopsida > Malpighiales > Rafflesiaceae > Sapria > Sapria himalayana. The sequence goes on along the minus strand of JAREIK010011411.1, from coordinate 34,597 downwards.
ACGAGAAAAATGTTTGCAAGTCAATGTAGAAGACAAGGCGTCATTGTGGCATCTCCGTTTTGGTCACCTACATCATGAAGGCCTAAACAAGTTGGCAAAGAAGAACTTGGTTCACGGACTACCGGACATGGAATACGAGAGAACATTTTGTGAAGAATGAGTGCTCGGAACGCATGCAAGAATGTCATTTCAAAAGAAGGCAGAATATCGGGCTAAGCAATAACTCGAATTGATTCATTCCAATATATGTGGACCAATCACTTATGAATCTTTCAGCGGCAAAAGGTATTTTATTTTCTTTATTGATGATTTCTCACGAAAAACTTGGGTTTATTTTCTGAAAGAAAAATCTGAGGCGTTCGAGGTGTTCAAAAAATTCAAAGTGTTGGTGGAAAAGGCAATCGGCAGACATCAAATTTGTACGATCCGATAGAGATGGCGAATATACTTCGACAGTTTTCATGGAGTATTGCGAGGAGTAAGGAATAAGGTGATTTTTAACTGCACTGTACTCTCCACTACAAAATGGTGTGGCCGAGAGGAAGAACCGGACCATTCTTGACATGGTTCGGTCAATGCTCAAAAGCAAGAAAATATCGAAGGAATTTTGGGCGTAAGCCATGCAATGCACCCTCAATGTTCAAAATCAGTGTCACATGCGAAGTTGTATGATCAAACACCACGAGAGACCTGTAGTGGAAAAAAACCGACAGTCTCTCATCTCAAAGTATTTGGAAGTTTGGCCTACGCACACGTACCAGATTAGTGAAGAAAAAAGCTTGAAGACAAAAGCAAAAGAGATATTTTTATTGGGTATGATGATAAAACAAAAGGATACAAGCTATTCGACTCAATAAGCAAAAAGATTTTAGAGAGCTGTGATGTAGGATTTCATGAAGCAAATGAATGGGAATGGAATAAAGCGATAGAGGATATCATCAAAGTTGGAGAATCATCAATTTCTATGCCAACAACTATACTGGAAAATTATGAAACCATTAATGATGAAGATGAACCGCGACAACCCAAAATGCGAAGCTTACAAGATTTGTATGATTCGACAAATGAGGTACATCTTGTATGTCTTTTGGTGGATTCCGAGAATTTAAGTTTTGAATAGGCGGTGCAAGACAAGAAGTGACAAACTATCATGGACGAGGAGATTAAAGCAATAGATCATAGTAACACATGGGAGTTAGCAGAATTACCGAAAGGAACTCAGCCCATTGAAGTCAAGTAAGTATTTAAGAGATAGATGAATGCTCAAGGAGAGATAGAATGGTATGAGGCAAGACTTGTAGCAAAGGGATACAAGCAAAAGGCGGGAATCGACTATGACAAGGTATTTGCTCCTGTTGCAAGAATGGAGACCAGATTGCTCATTTCACAAGTGGCTCAATTTAAATGGCCGATATTACAAATGGATGTCAAGTCGGCATATCTGAATGGTGTGCTTGAAGAAGAAGTTTATATTAAACAACCACCCAGATACATAAAAATCAGAGAAGAAAAGAATGTGTTAAAATTGAAGAATGTACTTTATGGGTTGAAGTAAGCATCGCCGGCATGGAATACTTGTATCGATACATACTTCAAAGTGAAAGGGTTCGAGCAATGTCCCTACTAACATGCCCTTTATGTGAAGAAGAGTGGAGGTAATATGTTATTTTTTGCTCTTTATGTTGATGATCTCATTTTTATGAGGAATAATATTGAAATGATACAAAAGTTTAAGAGCACAATGATACGAGAATTCTAGATGACAGATTTGGGCTTGATGAAATTTTTTCTTGGTATGGAGGTAAGACAAGGAAAGATGGGTATTTTTATATCACAGGAAGCATATACAAAGGAGATTTTGAAGAAGTACAAGATGGAGTCTTGCAATCTAGTTTCAACACCAATGGAACCAAGTGCAAAACTCTCTAAGTTTGATGGAGGAGAATGAGTCGACGCAAACAAATACCGGAGTTTAGGGGAAGCATTCGCTATCTCACAAGGCCGGACCTTTCATTAAGTGTCGGCATTGTAAGTTGGCATATGGGTGAGTTAATCTATTCACATTGGAAGGCTTAAAACGAATTATATGGCACATCAAAGGAACAAAGTCACTCGGGTTGTTCTATACAAATACGGCAGATTACAAGTTGGTCAGATACTCCGACAGTGATTGGTGCAAAGACTTAGATGATCAGAAAAACACATCGGGTTATGTGTTTTTTATTAGTGACACGGCGTTTACATGTCTTTCAAAGAAGCAAATAATCATGACACTCTCGACATAGAGATGTCAAACAGGACGGCCAGGCCGGCCCGATCCATTTTTAGATGGCCTGATCGTGCTTTTGTGCCGGGCCAGGCATGGTACAATTATAGTACCATGCCGTGTCAGGCCCGGCACGGTTTTATGGAGGTTTGCCCGGCACAGGCCCGTGGCACAAATCCGCCGGGTTCGGCCTGATTGGGCCGAACCCCTAATATAAAAAAAATTAGGGGTTCGGCCACACGCCTAACCCCTAATTTAAATAAATTAGGGTTTCGGCGCCCCCGTAACCCTAATTAAAAAAAAAGGTTCCTCGGCTCGTGCCGAGGTACCGTGATGAGGTACCGTGTCAACGGGCCATGGTAACGTGCTGGGCCAGGCACGGCATGAGGCCTGGTTGGCCTTGGCATGACACGACACGAGCCCGGGCATAGAAAATTTCTATGTCGGAACGGCCCTGGCACGGCCGAATCGTGCCGTGCCTCGTGCTGGCCGGGCCAACCCGGCCCGATTAACACCTCTATCTCAACATGTGAAGCTGAATATGTGGCAGCATCTTTGTGTGTACGTCATGTGATATGGCTCAGAAATTTGTTGGGCATGATGGAGCAAAAACAACTCGGTGCAACTAAGATACGAGTTGACAACAAATCAGCAATTGAGTTGAGCAAAAACCCAGTGAATCATGAGAAAAGCAAGCATATTGACGTTCATTTTAACTTTATTTGAGATTAAGTGAAGGAAGGAAATATAGAATTATTATACGTGGCATGTCGGGATCAAATCGCGGATATCTTCACGAAACCGCTACCTACGATACTACTCGACAACTGTAAAAGGTTACTCGGCATGAAAGATGACAGAATCATTTAAGTTTATGGGGTAGTCTTGTTAAATAAACATTAAATGTCCATTTTTAATGCGGAATGTAAAATTTCAAGAGTCAGCAGTTACTCTTATGGGTGATAATGATTTTTAATTTTCAGTTTTACAAAGGCAAATTATAGCTTATAAATAAATCATTGTATTGCTTGTAAAAAAACAGGATCAGAATAAAAAGGCTATTTTCAAAAATAATTCTCCTCAGTTATAGTTTGCAGCCAACAATTTTTTTTTTACATGGATCACAAGCCATTCGGAATAGATTTTAGCTTAAAGCACTGTACTGTTGTTATTTAATGGAAATTCTTCCTTCATTTCTTATGCACTGCTTGAGTGGTTGCCTTGTGCAAGGTGCTTTGAATGACATTAGATACGTACTGGTAATCTGAAGGGGCATCAGCCCCGTAACTATCAAAATGGCACACAAATTATAAAAAATATTACTCCAACAGGGATTGCATCGGAGGTGGTAAAATGCTATAATTGGTAACTTTGGAGAGAGAAATGAGAGGATGCAAAATAGTAGTTGATAGCTATTATGCATCTAGCGGCTCTCTCAATAGAGTTGAAAGGATAACTCTAAATAAAAAAATTTTTAAATATTAAAATATACCCCATTTTGGCACCTACCATTGGAGAAAAAATACAGTTCGAGAGTGCCAAAATACTGTTCAAGGTTGCAAAATAATATTTGGTACCCCATTTTTAGCAACTCCCATTGGAGTTGCTCTTAAAGACGGAAAAATTTAACGCCCGAGATTGGAGTGTTGTAAGAGCAACTTGAACGGGATTTGCCAAAAATGAGATGCCAAATATCATTTTGCAATCTTGAATAGTATCTTGGTACCTTTGAACTGTATTTTTTCTCTAATGATAGGTGCCTAAATGTGGAATAATTTTAATAATTAAATATTTTTTTATTTAAAGTTATCTTTTCAACCCTATTGAGATAACTCTTGTTGGAGTTGCTCTGATACCTGGCATCAATTCCTTATGTTTACAATCTATTTTTTTAGACTTGCATAAAATTGTTTCAAATTAAGTATCATGACATTTATTTTATTAATAACAGTTTATTTAATATGTTTATTGGTTAATATAGCTTAAAATGTTGCTATCTGATATGAAATTATTGGGTAATAAATTATAAAATGAATTTTTAAAGCACAAGCATGACTATAAGTGTATATTTCTTTGGAAGGTTTGTGTTTTAGAATAATTAAAAAATGATTTTATTTTTTTATTACATAATTTATAAAAAATGCACTAAAATTAAGAATGATTATGTTTTAGTATATCAAAAATTAAAAATCTATATTTTCCACCAATAATAATTTAAAAAAAATAAAAATAAGAATATCATGATTATTATATATCAGCCCCATTGATTTGAACCCATGATCTTCATGAATAAAATCACTCAAAAACCAATCTAATCTACATGCACGATATAAAACAATTAGTAAAAAATATGGTGTGTGTGTGTGTGTGTGTATATATATATATATGTATGTATGTATGTATATGATTTGTGTTTCAATAGAACATAAAAGGAATCTGACTTATGTTTCATAAATTATTTATGATAAATTGTTTATACCTTTCAGACAATGATTGCAAAACTAAATCATTAGCAAACTCTTGGCTCAATGGAAAGCTCGACCTTTCTAGATTCTCAATATACCTAATTAGTTTTGAGCAGGTGAGTTCCAATTATCATTTAAACTCTTCTGTCATCTTGCATTGATACAATACCGTATAAACCTTATCCCTTTCATGCCTTGCCCACTCTTGATATAGTCATTTTAAAAGTTCAACCATATCATTAGCATCCATGTTTCCTGGTGGCAACCATAAGGCATGCTACATCCAAAGCATCATCTTGGTGCCTTTTATGAGCACCATAATCAACATGAGGGCTACTAGGAGTAGGTGATTTAGGAATAGGCTACTCTAAGACATATAATTTTTTTTCTTGTTTGAGGACAATCCCCAAATTTCAGTATTAGTTTAGGAAATTAGCTCTATTGAGCTTGTCCTTCTCAAGGATAGATTGTTGTGATAAGTTGTTTGGTGTGTTTGTAGACAAGGCAATCTAAAATTATACAAAAATCTATATCATATTTAAAATTTATTTAATTAGGCCTTTAATTAAATGATCCTCCCACTAAATTATTAAGTTGAAAATAATCCATCAATTTTCTCTTTAAATTAATCCTTTAGTAGGCCAAAATTCATATTTGACCTTGTCCTAGGTAAGCTTTGGCTAATCACCCAAAACGTAGCTATTTAGGTAGGTAATATTTACCAATTACATCGAATGCAACTCTTGGATAATTAGATGAACAATACATTTTTTTCTTAGCCCATCTAACAGTACATATCCTAATTTTATTACCTACAAGATAAATAAAGATACTTCACTTTGGCAAACCTACCTATTATTGATTTTAGCAGTAATTAGAATCAATTTTGGTAGGCATCTTTTATTTCCTTAATTTTAATTTGAGGGATATTTTTAATTATTTAGTAAAATAACCAATTTAACATGCATCACATATATTTAAATGTGTTTGTATTTATTTTACTAGGCTAGTCATGTATGAATATATATTGCACAAACAAAAATACATGTGACATGGTTATGGCCCAAACTAAAATATAATTTTATCAAGCTAATGAGAAAATCGATATGTCAACCTAGAGGTATTGTATCTTCTCCAAGAGCTTTCTTAGTTGTCAAATATTGTTGGTTGTTTTCTCAATCTAAATAACCATCTTATCAAATACTATTCTAATTGTACATTACAGAACTAGAAGGAAACCTCGAGTTACATTCGAGGGGAATTAGATGAATAAATAATTTTACAAATTGAATTATAAATTAAAAGGCATAACATGCAGGTCATAGTTAACTTACATCAATAACATATAAAATCCATTCATATGGGGTAAAGGGCCATAACCATGTATCATGCAAAACATACAGCTAACATAACTTTATCATGATTATAATTAATCAACTTAATCATTTATGTGACATTTAAATTTTGGGATCCTAGAACCATCGTTGTTGACAGCGATCCGGTTGGCCAGTCAGTGGGCAGGGGTCAAAGGGGCAGTGCCCCTTGTGGGGGATTAGGGGCGAAGCCATCAAATAAAATTAAATCTAAACTAAATTATAAACTTGTTGAATGAGTTACTGCCATATTTCCTTAACAAAAAAATGATTTATAAAACTAATTTATGATGGTAATCAAATTACAGTTTCATCTATAAATTTTTTTAACATTTAAATATCTTCGTATAACAATTATAAAAATCTCTAATCACTTTAAACAACCATCATATATTAATTCATGAATATAATCATATTAAAATCATGTTTATCACATAAACAGAATTTAATGTTCATATTAATCTAATTAACATGAACAAGTAAGAAACAATATTATTTAATTATATTAACCTATTTATTATATTAATTATATTAATATTATAGATCTGTTTCATGCATGGAAAATCAAAACACCCATAAATCATTTGTATAATCATGATAATATGTTTGGTCATATCAATTCAATCGATCACAACCTCTCTCTGATACCATTGTTAGAGTTCTGTTAAATTTTATATTAGAATTTTGTAGCGGACTAGGAACCCACCAATAATCCAAGTGAATACAATAAAATGTTGGACAAAAATGTTACCTGTAGTAGCATAGAAAAAAAACTTGTGATTCTAAATGGTTCAGTCAAATCCTAGCACAGTCAAGTGTCCGTACCTCTAGTGGCATCCACACTAATGTATAATCGTTATCTGTCCACTTTTTATCTCTCTCATTTTATAAAAATTGTTAGGCTTTTTCACATACCTTTCTAAAAAGATGGGTCAAACTAAAAGGATGTGTCAATAATGACACACCATTCTAAAAACATATGTCATTAACTAAAAGGGAGAAACATGAGTCTTAAGTTTGGGCCAATTTAAAATTCCAAACATCTACTAATTGGACCAAACTCTTTAATATAATTTGCTTAATATTTGAAATAAATTTCAGACTTAAGATTAGGCCTAGTTTATTTTAGTTAAACTAGAAATAAAATGAACTCCAAATATATTTATATTTTATGCGTGTAACCCATTAGGTTCTCATAACATTGGCAATGAATTTAAAATCTCATTTTAAGAAACAAGCAATGAGTGGAATTTAGTAATACATTATTGCTACCCAAGTGATAAAAATATAATAGATTCAACTTAGCCTAATTTTGTGACTTATTTTATTCTATGATTTAGTCCTTTGTCCATGATATCTGGATTGATATATGAGGCATGGATCATGTCATCCTCTCATCAATCTATATATTTCTTAATCTTTGAACAAACTAACTTAAACAAATAAGCTCAATATCTCATATTGACTTATTTGAGCATGACCAAATGTTTTAGTAGTCCTACTCGATCAAGGGCCAACTAATATCACTACCATTATATAGAAGAGACAAATTTTATCTACATCAATCACATCCCTCTGCACAATTTATTTTATACCCATTAAAAAACTTTATAACCATCCTTGTTACCAGTGGAATTTGTTGAATCTAAAGTATAAAACATCTTATGTAGTGAACCATAGTGACTTCAGGCAAAGAATAGTTCATACAAATAGTTGCTATTAAAATGTGTAAGGTACAAAATTTAATAATCCATATAACATTTTCATAATGGGTCAGTTCAGAATATGTTCTCCAACATATACTCATGTGTTACCTTAATATCTTTTATTAATTAACCTAAATGCTAGTCTTTATGTATTATATTATCTTTGAATATTAATACTTGACTAGAGACAATTTAGAGTAGTATTATATAGAATATATCACTTTAGGACATTTTTATATTCATTCAATATTTGCAAAGATCTAAATAAATATAATAATCATAAACAAATATCTTTTTACATATGAGATATGATACAAAAATCCCAAAAGAATCATCTAATGATTGACTTTTATGGCATACTCTAATACATAGGTCCTAGGACTTTCAGCTTGAGTCCGAGATTGATTCGCACAGTCACACTCATGACGACTCACCGTCTCGGTCTCATAATTGTGGAAGTGGAACGTGGATAAGTTAGTTTACAATTATTTTTTGCAAATTTCAAATTTTAAGTTAACATTAATGAGTTGCAAGTGCTACATTATATTACATTATATTATTTATTTATTTCACATAATGACATAAATTATAAATCACAACAAATATTAAAAATGTTATAGTAAAAGTATAACACAATTTCTTAACTCATAAAACATAACAACATAAAATAAATATCATCAATATCAATCATAAATCATAATAATAATAATGAAAGCAACAAATTCAACCACCTTAATCCCAATGCTAACTAGTAAAAGTATGCAACTAATCATCATCTCCATCTACATCTTGTAAGCATCTTTTGGTATTACTAGTGGTGCTCTCAACCTCTTTAAATCATCATGTAATTGATTACTAACTCTCCATATATTATAATTATTTGCTACACATAAACAAAAATAAATAATAGTTCAGAAATAATTCTCATACTCAATCATCCTCATAATTTGTAAGGAATGCTAGCCTCTCCTGCGAGGATTCATAGCTGGATCTCGGAATGCTATCTGATGAGCCAATGCCGCTAACTGACTCCATATATGACATCTACTGTTGCATTACTTTTTTAATTTTTTTAATTTCTTGCATTTCTTCCATCAAATTAGTTATATGGTCATCCTTCTTTTTTATTTCGGTCTCTATATCTACAATATATTCATTTGTTTCCAATGCTTGTTGTTCAACCACATCATCCACCAATCCTATGAGAGATGAATTAGAAGCATGACTGCTACAACAAAATGTCACTCCCTTAGAGCTGATTCCATACACTCGCAGCTTCTTTCGACCTCCTATTGTCTCTAAATAAATAGGATCATAGTCAATTGGTTGAAGATGCATAGAACCATCAACTTGTTGATGAGCAGTTGCCACACTTTCCTCCATTAGGTCCTGAGATAAAATAGTGATAAAAACTATTTTAGATTAACAAAAAATAAAATAAATATTTTGCATTCAAAATAATTTTCATAATGTATTGTAGTTTTATAAAGTCCAATTAATATAATAATTTCTTATTGCAATCATCTGAGACTTATTGTCAACATACTGACCATCCACTTTCTTCACATCATCTTCCTAAAAATCTCATAAAAATTTGGATCTCGTCCCAATTCTCCAGCCTAGAATATATTTTTATTAATTCATATAAAAATAAATGAAAAAAATTTAACAAAATTAATAAAACCATGCAGAGATTATAATTATTGGACTATTAGGACAACCACAAAATATAGATATGTTTAGAATTTTAAATTTGTACCAAATCTCGAGCGTGCTTAACGCTCGACTTTGAATCTCCAGTGTGTCAACAAATTTATGTACCTAGTCCAGCAACCTCACTTTGTCGATTTTTGCTGGCAATATCTAATTTTTTTTTTACATCTAGCTCCTCCCAATAATTAAGCCACTCTGACCAGTCTTCCTCGATATAAAATTAGGCATTTCTTTCATTTTCTTTAATTTATGGACAAAATCAGAATACCGTTGAGCAGCTTTGAGCTCTCATAATGATTTTATCTTTCTATCAAATTTGGGTGACCACGTGTACTGATTCTATAGATAGAAAAATGACAAAAGAATTTATATTAACAACAAGCACATAATTATTTACTACTTGAATAATAACAAATATAAAAGTTAAGTAATTAGATAATTATTATTCAATTCTTTTGTTTTGTTATTTTTATCTGAAAGTTATTAAAATATGAATCCTTTGTCAATTCAAAAACTTTCTTCCAGGAGAAGGCTTTAGCATCAGCCATTTTCATGAAAATCTTTGTAATTATAGTCAAACACTTATGAGATGGAATAAAATTGTACAAATAAATAAATAACATAGAAAACAAGCAAATCATAACAATATAAAAAAAACCACCGACAATAACATAAATTTTTTTTTTCAAGTCATTTATACATATTTCTTTTACCTCTCATCCACTATATCAATTTCTAACTTTGCACTGACTGCAGATGAAGGCACAACATTTGATGATGTCGTTGGTATTGTAAATGGGGAACAATCTGTGTAAAATGTGGTGTAAAAGATAAAGATGGATCAAAAGTGTGAGTAGGAAGTACAATTGGTGGTGGGCTTACATCTGATAAAGGTGATAGTAGAGGTCTCAATGATGGTGATAGAAATGGAGATGGTGTTTGTGATATTAAAGTCAGGATATGGTGGCTATGAGATGGAACTGATTCTGCAACATGATGTAACATACTAGATGAATTTGGTTCATTTCTGTGTCCACATCCACCTCCACCACGGCCACGTCCTTTAGGGACCATCTGCTGTACAAAATAAAACAAAGAACAAAAAATAGAAATATGATGAACAAACATGCATGTTCAAATAAAACACACCGATAGATTTCAACAAAATATAAAACGTCTTTGATAGTTTAAATTTATAATAAAATTATAACAATTTAATTATCGGCATCACTGTCATCCTCCAATAAATCTTCTGATATTTTGTCTGATTCTGATAGAAATTCGAACTCATCTTCAGATAGAAATTGATCATCTTCAATTTCTATTGTGCCACCATTTGAGTCACATAAAATTTCTGGATCTTCATCTACATTCAAAGGCTCAATATTATTTACGTCATCTTCTTGGAATGCCGGTGCAATTTCTAAGTCTGCACTTCTTTGTTACGATGTTGATACTTCAAATTTTGATCGAGCTTTTATCTTGCAAATCACCCACCAATCTCTCTTTTCACGAGATAAACTCAGATATGTACAATAATATACCTAAGAAGCTTAAACTACCATAATAAATGGCTCATATCGATTATATATGCGTTTATGGTTAACCTCCACTAGAATATAATCCGAATGAATCTTTGTGCCCGCATTTGGTGAAGGATCAAACCACTTGCACTAAAATAATACAATCCTGTTATTTTGAGTCTAGGATTTTCCAACTCAATAACTTATTTGAGTTGATCATAATAATCAATCTCATCTGCATTATATCTCGTGCCTTTAATGCATACACCACTATTCAATATTATTTTAGAATAACTGTGCTAGATTGTATGAAATTTATATCAATTAACAAAATACCCAGGATAGGTTGTCACATATCCAAACGGGCCTTTACTTAGATTCTGAATAAACATATTTTAATCTCCATTTGAAGGATCAATTGCCTGTGACATAAATTAAAAAATTGATATTAACAAATAAAAGATAAAAGTAAATTAAATAATTCAAAATTTAAAACATAATAATTCTTACATAATTTTTGAACTAGTTCGCAAATTTAGTTTCTAGCATATAATCGACATCATTGCTGGAAATTACTGATTGCCTATATTTTAACTGCTCAACATAAATATTGGACAAATATAAAAAGGGAAAGAAAAATGTATATCAATTTTTAATAATTCCTATTAAAGATAAAATTAAACTATGATTAAACCTGCAACCATTTTGTGTATACATACTCAATGTATGGTGCAACCTCCTCACAATTAAGTAAAACGTAGCTCCGGGTTACTTTGTACTCTTCATCTGTCATACATCTTTTCATTGTTCTTCCAAATGCTCTTCCATGGTTCTTGAAGATAGATAATTTATTCACAGAATCATCTTCTACAATCATATGACCTTCATAATTCTGTGGCACATTTCTATTCTTTGTATTGACATGATAATCAAAATAATAAGAACAAAATGATGATGCTTCTTCTACTAAATATGCATTGCAAATTGAACCTTTAACTATTGCCTTGTTTCTAACATTCAATTTCAACTTATGAAGATACCTACAACCACAATGTTAGGTTTCAATTTGATAAAATTATAATATTACTTAAAGTACGAAATAATAAAACACAATAAATTTTATGTATTAACCTCTCAAAAAGATACATCCACCTGAATTGCACTAGCCCTGCAATCCTTGCTTCATATACCAAATGGACCGACAAATGCTCCATTGAGTCAAAAAAACTCGGTGGGAATATCCATTCAAGCTTACAAATAATAAGTGGAATGTCATTCTCCAGCCTCACCATGTCATCTATTTTGATTGTGGTTGCAGTTAGCTATTTGAAAAAAAAACTTAGTTCTGTAAGGACCTTCCAAACACTTTGTGGAAGTAATTCACGGAATACAATTGGTATTAATCTCTGCATAAATACATGACAGTCATGAATTTTCATTCCAATAACTTAAGATTCTTCATATCCACGCATCTACCCAAATCTGACACATATCCATCAGAGAATTTCAAATTTTAACCCATTCACACAATATATGTCTTTCCTTTTTATCAAGTGTGTAGCTAGCTTTAGGAAATTTTCCTGTTTCCTCATTGAGTTTCAATTTAGGACGCCGATAGTAATCATTCAGCTCTTGTCTTGATTTTAAAGTCTCTTTTGTCTTTCCGTCTACATTAAAGACGGTGTTGAAAACATTGTCAAAAATATTTTTTTCAATATGCATTACATCTAAGTTATGATGAATTAAATTGGACTTCCAATAGGGCAAGTCCCAAAATATAATATGTTTCCACCAGCCAAAATAATTTGCTTATGGTCCATTACTTCTAGTAGCATCCTTTTCAGTTACTTTCTTCAATCCTAAACTATGAATCTCTGTCATAATTTCATCTCCTAAATGAACTGCTGGTGCAACTGTCATCATCATTTTATTTTTTCAAAATATAGTTCGATTTCTTTGAAATGGATGATTCGTAGGTAGAAACCTACGATGGTTATCAAACAATGACTATTTACCACTAAATTTGAGGGTAAATGCATCAGAATTTGTCATGCAATACGGGCATGAGAATCATCCTATAGTACTCCAGCCAGACAACATTGAATATGCAGGAAAGTCACTTACTGTCCACATAAGGGCTGCCCACATAATGAAATTTTTCTTCTTTGAGATATCATATATATTCATGCCAACTTCTCATAAATGATTTAACTCTGCAATAAGAGGCTGTAAGAAAACATCCAGCATGTCTTTTGGATTTTTTGGCCCTGGAACTAATATTGACAAAAACATATATTACTCCTTCATATACAACCACAGAGGCAAGTTATAAGGTATCACAATCACTGGCCATGTTGAATACTATTGTCCAGATTGCCCAAATGGCTGAAATCCATCAGTGCAGAAACCCAATCTCACATTTTGACTTTATGCTACAAAATCTTGATGTATATATAGTGGAACCTCTCTAAATTAATACGATCCGTAGCAAAAAAAATTATTAATTAATGAAGGTTATTAAATTATAGAACCTTCAACTAAAAAAATCAGAAATATATCAAAGATATTGCATGATTAATCCATGCAAGCCTCATTATTTCAACATCAAATTCCAAAGTTAAAAGTTGTGCTTAAATTAATCAACTTAAATTTTGAAATACCAAAGGTCGTGACCATGTTTCCAAGAAAGTTTTCCAGGTGTGGAATATCAAAATTTCCTTACTTGAATTATAAAGGCTAATACATACAATATTTGAGTTATAGTTTGTCCTTTTTTATTTCTTTTTTCTTCCAAAATGAAGCATTCATCTTCTCTGAGTAATGATCAAAAGCTTACAATTTGTCATCATAAAGTAGCAAATTTATCCATCAAACAATCAGCTCTTGCAAATTGGGCAATGTAAGAATTCAAGATTTCAAAAGTCCCAACACAAGGAACCATCAGCAACTTCCTTGCTAAGCGTCATCAATATGAAAGCATGGACTTAACTGAACTTACATCTAAGCGTCAAAGAGCTGTGAAGCATCCTGAACTTGATAATGTTTTAGCAAATTGGTTTTTACAATGCCAAGCACATCGAGTGGCATTATCAGGTGATTTAATCAAGGAAAAGGCTCGTCAATTTGCTAGACAACTTGAAATTGGAGAGAGAACACCAGAATTTTCAAATGGATGGCTTGCAAAGTTCAATATTCGCCATGGATTCAAAGCTCAAAAATCATTTGGAGAAAGTGACTATGCTGATTTAGATGCAATTGACATAAATATGTCAACAATAAAGAAAAACTTCAAAGCTATTCACTTCAAGACATATACAACATGGATGAAACATGACTCTTTTATCACATGGCCCCTGATCGAACAATTGCACGATGTCAAATTGAAGGCTCTAAAGGATAAAATATGTCTAACTTTTTTCTTTGCTGCAAATGCAGATAGGTCTCACAAAATGAGACTCTCATCATTGGTCATGCACAAAGGCCACATGCTTTTAATAGAAAAAGTGGAGAGCAATTGAGTTTCTATTATCGCAGAAATGCAAAAGCTTGGATGACTGGACTCATTTTCAGGGAATGGCTACAAAAGATGGATCAACAAATGTAAGATGCTAATAGAAAAGTCCTACTTTTGTAGATAATGCTCATTCACTTGTGGTGAGGGATTTGCCTCTTACAAAGTTCAAGTTTTTCTTTTTCCACTAATACAACTTCTAAATTCAACTAATGGATGCTGGAATAATAGCAGCATTCAAGAGGCGATATAGGCATTTTCAACTCAAAGATGCTATTGATAGAGATGAACAACAAAAGGCAGACATCTATAAGGTTGATCAATTGATAGCCATGAAATGGGAAAAGGCAGCATGAAATGACATTTCTAGCAAGACAATAGCCAATTGCTTTAAGCACAAGGTCTCTTTGAAAGAGAACTCAAAAAATGAAGTGGGTTCGGAAGAACAAGATATAGAAAATGAACTTAAATATGCTATTAATCAACTGCCAATTAGTCGCCCAATGTCTGTTCACGAGCTTATAAATCCCGAGGAAGAGCAACAAGTTACCCATGAAGAAAATTCAGATGAAGATTTAATAAAACTTTTGTCGTTTCAAATCAAGAAGAAGAGGAAGATGATGAAGTTATGGATGAAAATCCTCCCATGTCAACAAAAGAAAAATTAAATGTTCTTCATTCTTGTATTTCATTTCTTGATCTTTCAAATCCAAATCATGTTATAGCTCATAAGGTGCTTAGAAACATACAATTTGAGATACAAACTATTGAAAAAAAACAAACTTTAGATAGATATTTTTGTAAGGAATATGATTTTACGAAGCAATATATTTTATCTATGATGTATAGTATTTTTAGATTTATAAGGAATACTGATTCTATAAATTAATATTTTTACATAGGGTGTGTTTTCTATTTTGCATTAAATAATAGATAGTAGAATTATTAAATTATACACATTCCACGGAGTTGATGGATTGATTTTCATTAAATAATAGAGGTTATTAATTTATAGAGTATCAATTTAGGGAGGTTCTACTGTAATTAAAATGCTTCCAAGCAGGTTAATCTGATGGATGACGCATTACTCCTTCAATCTCATGCTCAGAATGCCACCTCATATCATTTACTATAGCATTTGATGCATATAATCTCTATAATCGAGGAATTAATGGAAAATAATACATTTTCTTAAAGACAACATTCAATTTTTTTTTGCCTTTCTACAACACGAGGTGCCTTCCAAAATCGAGGATGGTCACAAAACTCACAGCTAATTAAATCACTATCACTGCCCCAATATAACACGCATCCATTTAAACAACAATCAATTTTTTCCACTATTAGACCCATTCCTCGTAGTAACTCTTAGTATTGTAAAAGTTTCTAGTAATCAAATTATTACCCGGAATAATCTCCTTCATCAGTTCTGTCACCTTATCAAATAATTTCTCAAACATATGATTTTCTGACTTAATGCTCATTAGTCGAGCCACAAGTGACAATTGTGAATATGTTTTATAACCAGGCCACAACTCTTTATATGCAGCTTTAAGTATTTCATAAAATTGCTGAGCTTCAGGATTAGGTGGTCCATCCACGTAATCCATATTGAATTATCACCAGCAGCTTCTATAATCATTCTATGTATGTATTTGATAATTTTCGCCACAAGCAAACGATTCAATACCCTCATTTTGGTCAATATTCAGAGCCATTGTACTTTCCCCATGATAAATCTAAATAAAATAATTTGGCACAAAGCCATATTTTACCAAATGATATCTTATAGTGTTTGCATCACGAAAAGGGATATTCTAACACTTTCTATGATTACATGGACACTTAATTTTTTCTCCATCCATCAATCTCAATTGACTACATGTAAAATTGATGACAGTTTCAAGCACAGTTAAAAAATCTTCATTCAAAAATCCATTAACCCTTCTATAGATCCACGGACAATCTGTGCTCATTTTGCCCTATTTTATTTAGAAAAAATAATGCCCAATCATTATTATAAATAAAACATTCTATTACTTCAAAATATATAAATAATAAAGTAAAATTACTTACAGATGAATATTTAAAATTTAAATATCATGAATATCGAGGCATGCATTTGCAGAATCTACATTAATAGATAACGTAAATTTTAGCACGATAAAGATTAATAGATATCACATTTATACTAGATAAAGGGTGAAAAGTATGATAATGCTCAAGAAATTAAAGCAAAAAAAGACATTTAATGTTTGAAGGAGTAGAGGGAGAGAGAGTGAGAGAGAGAGAGAGAGACATGGAGAGTGCAATGTTAGAATAAAAATTATATAAAAGAAAAAAAATTTCTTCTGTATAAACCTATCAAATATTACATCTTTTGTCATACATAAGTTCATATTTGAGCCTGAGGGCCAAGGGCTGGGATTAGGTAAGAGTACGACCCTTATTTGTATTATACCATATATGAGCATGATCAATGGACACTCTCATTCTATGTGCTTACATATTGTTGATATTATATCTTATGTCATTTAATTTCAAATTAGTTCAACAAATTACTATTATCCCATATATAATTATATGTTAAACATATAATTATATAGATATATGCATATAGTAAATGTATATAGATATATAGTTAAACATATAATTATATAGATACATATAGTAAATGTAGTTATAAATAGTTACATATAGTTAAACATATAAATATATATATAGATATATACATACAAGTAGTTATAAGTAAATATAAATAAATGTATACAAAGTTATAAACAATTATATAGATTTACATATATATATATACATAATTAAAAATAAAGTTATATTTATTTATTTAGAGTTATTTATAGTTATAAGAATATTTATATATAGTTATACACATATAGTTAAACATTGTGTTGTATGTTTTTATACATGTAATTATAAATATTGTTACATGTAGTTATAGATATAGTTACACGTATAGTTAAACTTATATTTATACATGTATGTATATATATTTGTTCATATAATTTTATATATTTATACATATAGTTAATATAGGTATGGATATAATAAACTACATTTTTTATACTAATATATAAAAATGCATATTAAATATATGTTGTTAATTATATATTTAAATATAGGTTATACATTAATAATATAAAATTATGTATAGTTATATGTTATTATACATGTAATATATATAGTTATAAATAATTATATATCATTAAACATTCAGTTATATATATATATATATATATATATATATATATTCATATGAGTTGTTATATTTAGTCATACATAAATATATACAAAGTTATAAACTAGTATATAGATTTACATAATTGTATACATACATGTGGTTATACATATAGTTACACGTATAGTTATACTTATATCTATACATGTAAGTATATTTATTTATTTATATAATTTTATATATCTATACCTATAGTTATGTATAGGTATAGATATAGTAAAATACATTTTTGAATACTAATATATACAAATGTATATTAAATATAAGTTGTAAATTATATATTTAAATATAGTTATGTATAAAGCTTTTAAAGTAATACATATAATAAGATACAATTATTTATAGTTATATGTTATTATACATATAGTATATATAACTATAAATATTTTTATATAGTTAGACATATAGTTATATATAGAGATATTCATACAAATAGTTATACATAAATATATAAAGTTATAAATAATATATAGATTTACATATATGTATACATACTTACAAATATAGTTATATTTAATTATATAGAGTGTTATATAGTTATACAATTATTTATATATAGTTATACAAATATTTATATATAGTCATACAACTTCAATAAATATCTAAAATATGGCTAGCAATGATGTTTAGTGAGAGAGAGAGAGAGAGAGACTATTTCTACAATTTTCCACATGAGCAGAAAGTTACTTTGAATGACCATTTACTACTACTTCTATAGGGAAGAGATGTTCTGCTAAACCATCATAAATTTCTTCCATATATCTACACGTCCATATATATATAGAAAATATGAAGATTAATACATGAAAAAAAAAAAAAAGATGATATAAAAAAATTAATACTCAATAATAATAATATATAACTAAAACTCATGCCTTTACATAATGAATAAAAATGATTGATAAAACTTTACGATTAGAATAGGTATGAGGCTTCACGATTAGAATAGGTAAAACTCTCTTCCCAACATCTGAACAACATGATAAATGATAGTACCATGGAAAACGTTACCAACATCTATGATGATCGGACTCATATTTTCAGTGTTAGAGTATTCATCATCTTTTGCTGATCAGTCTACCATGTTGTTGGTTCGGATTTTTATTTCCATGCTATTTATTTTTAAAAATATTATTCTTGATAGTAATTATGTACAACAAAGTTTGGTTCATATATTTTATACTATCTTAGCTTGAGTGTCCATGACACATTGCTATATGTTGATCTTATTATATCAGTATGAAATCATTATTTTAATATTATTAAACTTGATTCAATAAGTCCACTCATCACTAACACAAGAGAGATCACAAGGAATCATACACTAAGAGACATCTATTGAAGGAATATTGAAATTATTAGAAATATAAGTGTTTTATTTCAAGTAACATAAATATGATGTTATTATGTTTGAGATAATTTTGAGATAAATTTAATTTACAAAATGTTAGATACATGATAAAATATAAATCTTCACACACACACACATGCACACACACACCATGATAATCTTTTTTTAAAGATAAGTACAACCATAAGAATATAAATGAATTATGTAGGAAAATTACAATAAAGTCTATGAAAAAATTAATAAGAATAATTATTTTTATATCATATGTTGACTTACAAGCTTATAACATGCTTACTTTCATGAATATCATGTGTTAGTATGTATGATTTCCATGTCTTGGCTTAAATGAGTGATAAGCATTGATTATGTGCTTACTATTTGTTCTCGTGCATTAATGCCAAGTGCTTGAAAGTGTGCTTGTTATATGATGATGTGTATACCTGCCAAGGATTGACTTGACATGTGAAAGCAATGTGTTGGCTTACTAAATGTTGCATAAAAAATTTAAAAACTTGGAAACTTGCCTATCAATAAAAGTTATTTGGGGTTCCTAGCACACAACAACACATATCATGAGAACATTTTAGAGTGAATTGAGAAACTTTTTGCTCAATTATTTTCAATTACATGTGTGAATATTATTGAGTTTTCTGGAAGTTGGTAGAATAGTTCAAATTGATTCAATCGAGTATATTCAATTTAATTTAATTTGACATGCTAAAGTATTATTTTATTTATTTTATTTATTTTATATATTTTATATATATTTATATATTTATTTTTTTATTTATAGTATTTATATTATTTATTTTATTTATTTTATTTATTTTATTTATTTTATTTATTTTGTTTATTTTGTTTATTTTGTTTATTTTGTTTATTTTGTTTATTTTGTTTATTTTGTTTATTTTGTTTATTTTATTTATTTTGTTATTTTATATTGATGTATACTATTTTTGTAGATATAAAGTTGTCAAACCTAAGTATATATACTATTTATATATTGAGGAGGAATGAGGAGGAATTCGGAAACAAAAATAGTATCCAAGCATTATATCATGGTGTGTATGGTGATTAAAAAAGAAATTTGGAAATGAAAATGCATAATCGATGAACGCATCAGAATAAAAATAGTATCCAATCATCATAATCCACACAATGACAACGCATTATATCACAAATGCATTAAGCATTTATACGAATAAGTTTTTATACATTATCCAAGCATATCATATGGTGATTAAAGAAGAAATTCGGAAAAAAAAATAGAATAAAAACACTTAGTCTTCGATTAAGCAATCCAACGATAATCAATGAACGTACATCAAATCAATAACAAATTAAAACTTAAACATCAAATGAATTTTTGTTTAATTGGCGTCGAGAGATAATGACGGAATGAGGAGGAATTCGGCTAAATGCATCAAGTCGAGAGAGAGAATGTATATTTTAGGATAATAATTATATTTTTAATTATTAAAACATTAAATAAATGAAATATATATAAAATAAAAAAAATACTCATTAATTTTATTTGCTATCAAAATTTTTTCAACAAAATTAATGTGCATGTAGCAAGGTACAAATGAAAACAAATACCTCACAATTTTTTATTATAATATTAATTAAACAATAAATATATAAACAATAAAAAAATATGTTTTGCATTAAAAAAAATATCAAATAGGTACGAAATTAACAAACTTCATATAATAAGAAATGAATGAAAATTTGATTTGTCTTCTAGCCACTCGCCTAAAAGTTATAAAAAACTCTTAATGTTAAAAAATCTATAAAACTTTATATTTTATGGTTATAAATTTTTAAGAATTCATAGTTATTTTTACAAAGATAATATGAAATAAAAACTTAATGTTTAAAGCTAATTATAAAAATATTACTCAATTGTTTAATTTTTATAAATTTTAGTAGGATTAAACATCTAAATATTTATTTCTAGTTATTATTTTATTTTCTTTTAACTTTATTGAAAAAATTATATTTTTATTATATTTCAAGATTTTCAAGATTTGTATTATTATTTTTTAAAGTTATCTATAATCATAAAATTTTTTCAATACTTATAATAATATTAATATTTACTAGTTTATTCATCAATTCAGATATTTTTGAAAATATTTCTAATTTATTATAAATTAAATTAATTTACATTTAAATTAGTATAAAATTTAAAGTATAATTTTTAAATTATCGAAAAAATTATTATACTAATTGAATTAATTATTTAAAGTTACTTTAATTTAAATATTTTAATTTCTTAAATAAAAATCTAAGAAAATTTTTTTGTATAATTTTTTAAAAAATTAATACATCAAAAAAATAGTTATTTTAGTCATTATTAATATAATTTTTTTTGTATTTTTATATATTTTAAATTAATTATTTATAATATCAATTTTTTTTATTTTACGAGGAGAATGTGTGTTTAAAGGATTACTCATCTATAGACTAAAAACATAAATTTAATAAACAAAATAAAATAAAATTTTAATACAAATAAAATAAAAAAATTATATAATTAAATAATGGTTAGGGAAATACAGTCGCTAAATCCATAGCTAAATTATGGATTTAATTAGCTAGATAAATTTCGTACCTAAATCCGTCACAAAATTAAGGATTTTATTTTCTAAAATTTCGTCCCTAAATCCGTCACTAATTTATGAATTTTATTAGCTAGGGATATTTGCTTGCTAAATCCGTAGCTAAAATACAGATTTTATTGCCTAGGGGATAGTTCGTCACTAAATCCGTCGCTAAATTTGTCCCTAAATTTGTCGCTAAATTATGGATTTTATTAACAAGAGAAAATCCGTCACTAAATCATGAATTTTATTAGCAATGGAAAATCGGTTGCTAAATCGGTCGCTAAATTATGAATTTTATTAGCAATGAAAAATACTTCGCTAAATCTGTCGCTAAATATTAGCTAGGGAAAATTTGTCGCTAATTTTGTCACTAATTTCATGCTTTTTTTTAGCGAGGGATATTCCGTCGCAATATCCTTCGTTAAAATCGCCACTTTTCTTGAGCAATAGTTACGAAAATTTTCCGCTAAATAGAAATTTTTAGAAATAATTATTTGAAATAATTATTTGAAATAATTTGAAATGGAAAAAAATGTTATTGCTAAATAGAGAGGAATTTTTAGATGGTTTTTCATTCAGTCGTTAATTATAACACACTGCCATGAGCAAATAAATTTGCTTAGCATTTTGCAACAAAAATTTATGTATCTCTATTTTTTAGAAATGGAATCCTTATCCATTTCTATATCTTGCAACGATTATAATTTCTGTCGCTACATGCGAAACATCTTCAAGATCCATCATTGTTGGATTTTAAAAAATTCAATGATAGAATAATATTTTATCACTAATTTTGAAATAAAAACAAATTTTGTAGCTACATTATAATAATTAATTTATCGAAGAACACTTCGAAACTTTGAAAAAAAGTTAGGATTTGGGCATTTTAAATTTTGATTTTGAGTTCATCCAAATTTTTTTTAGGTTGCTTTCCTTCAACTATTGTTCGATGCACTAATCATCCATAATTGAGGTATCCAATTTAGTTTTTCTAGTTTTCTCATATATATTGTATTCGAGAATTTTAATTTTTTTTGCATTATATTGTTACCTATAATTTTTTTTTCATTTTTAACATTCTCATGAAGTTTTCTCTTATTGATTTCTTGAATTAATATCATTCTAACTTAAAATTATATATTTTATATTTTTGCACATACTAGGATTTGTTACATATAATTTTTGTTACCTATAATTTAAAATTTTTGGGTTACCTAATTGAGGTATTGAATTTTTTGTTTTTATTATTTACATATAATTTTGATCATGGTAATTAATGTGTACTTTATTTACTTATTAGGATTTGTTGAAATATAATAATTTATAAATGAACTACTTATACTAAAGGTGCAACTTTAACAATGAACAATTTATAACTATTTTAATAAATACTAAAAGTTAAAATATAATAACAATGAATTATATAAAAATTTTGAAGGTATGAAATTCGTATGTTGAAACACAACAATAAATGAACAACTTAAAAAATTTAGAACCTCATTTCAAAACTTATTGAGTTGCTTGATCTACACTTCACTAAATGCTATAATCCAATAAATAATACCTTTCATTATTTTATATATTTTAAAAAAATACACATTACATCTCACAGCTAGTAGATGACTATTTATATAACATGCTTCATATGGATTAGTAAAAATCCCTATTAATTAATAAATATTCTTCGTCACCAGTTGTTCTTTTTTTATCATTTTTTCATTGACATATTTAAATGGATTGACATTGTGATTTTTAAGGATTATTATTACATAAACTGTCTTTGTCAAATTAGTTAGTACATATTATTAATTTTAAAAACATGAATTATCACAATATGAATTTTTCTTTTTTGCTTACTTAATGCAATCGCATCATATTTAGTTAGTGTATATATATATATATATATATATCAAATATTTAGTTTTATGTATATGAAATAATTATAACTAATGATTTTTGATAAATATCTAAGAGATTGAGACAACCCCCCTAACCTCATTTTAATCCAAAATTATCTAATTATAATGTGATTACAACTTTTTTATTATTTTTATATATTATCCTAAATCTGTTAATACAATTTTATTACAAATAAGGCTCATATCTACATTCTTATAATTCAAAATATCATTGTGTTATGTGTTATAGGAATGGAAAACATTATATGACATAATTATCAATAGATAAATGTAAGATTGAAAGATGAGTTTTCAACTAATAAGTTTGTAGAGGAAATTATGGAGTTTATTGGCTTTGCTAAACAATATTATGAATTTATGGATGAAAAGAAAATAAGATGACCATATAATTATCATAAATGTCAAAATTATAGTTTACAAGATATGGACACAATGAGATATCTTCTTGTAAAAAATGAATTTTTTAGAAACTATTATTTTTGATATAAACATGAGAAAATAGTTGTGTCACAAACAACAAAGTATTATGTATATAGAAGTGTTGATTCAAATATTGTAATGGATTATGTCAATCCTAATGATTCATATGGAGTAATGTAGAAGAATGCTATAGATCCATCATTCAATTTGGATGTCGCTAATGATACCACCAATATCATCAGCAAAATAATTTTATGAATTGCGGAAAACATCAGAAGAAGAGATTTGGCTAGGTAATCTATATGACAACTCAAATTTATCTATGATGTCCAAACTGTTGAATTTAAAGGCAAAGCATCATTTTTCAGAAAGGTATCTTGATGAAATATATTAGTTTGAATCTGAATTATTACTAAAGAATAACATCATGATAGATAGCTTTTACAACACAAAAAATTTAATATGACATTTGGGTTTGCCTGTAGAAAAAATACTTCGCAGCATTAATATTTGCATAATATATTGGGGTATAGATAGTGAAGCAATTCTATGTAATTTCTCTAACTATCCTCATAAGAAGATATATTATTTCTCATTGACTTATTATTTGCAAAGATTATTTGTATCTGAAGCCAATACTAATGACATGAGTTGACACAAAGAGCACATTATTGAAGATGGGCATGATGTGGCATTTTGTTGATTATCACCCATTATTTGTAAATGAAAGTCAAAATGTTAGATTTGGGCTATACATAGATGGGTTTTGGTCATTCGAACAAATAGGGCAATAATACTCTTTATGGTCATCTATTGTTATACCTTATAATTTACCATTATAGATATGCATGAAATATGAGTATATATTTTTATGAGTTATCGTGCTCAGTCCGAGAAACCCAAAAGATAAGTTGAATATTTTTCTACAGCCATTGATATATTTAGAAAGTAGAGCTTCCAAATATGAGTAGGACCTATGTTGGCTTTAAGTTATTTTCCTATATATTCAATATTGTTAAGATGAAGTACTATAGAAAAATTAGCTTGTCCTTATTGTATGGAGGACTCAGATACATTTTCTCTGAGCAAAAAAGGAAAGACTTCTTTGTTTGATAACTATCGAATGTTCTTACATATAGAACATCATATGAATATTAATGAAAATTAGGAAAGTCCATATAGTTGTAAAAGGCTTAACTCCTTTTAGGTCATGTATCAAAATATTAGATATAGTTGAAAGATATGTATTCAAAAACATTATAGATATTGATGTAAATTGCAATAATGTACAAATTTCAAAGAATTATAATTGTGGTTGGAAGACATAAAGTACTTTTAGGATTTATCTTATTGGAAAACCAACCTAATTAGGCACAACTAATATGTGATGCACATTGAGAATAACTTTTTTGATAATATTTTTAATACTATCATGAATGTGGAAGGAAAATCAAAAGATACTAAATCATGAGAAGATAAGAAAGAGTAAAATTTACATCTAGAGTTACATAGGGATGAATCAACGAATCATTTCTATAAGGCTTGTTATTGTCTTGACAAGGATGCAAAGGAAGCTTTGTGAAAATGGTTGATGGAACTTAGGTTACCTGATGGATATGCATCCAATATGGGAAGATATGTTAAAATGAAGAAATATAAGTTATTTAGGATGAAAATTCATGATTACTATGTGTTTTTGCAAAGGCTAATATCTATAGCATTCTGTGAATTACTTCCAGAAAATATTTAGGAAGCATTTACTAAAATAATTTTTCTTTTAGATTCTCACTTGTAATATTACAACAAAGAAAGAAATAGAGAAATTACAAAAAACATCCTCATAATTATATGCAAACTTGAGCATATTTTTCCTCCTAGCTTCTTTGACTTCATGGAATATCTTCTGGTTTACTAGCCTTATAAATCCGTGGTAGCATGCCCTGTGCAATACAAATGGTTGTATCTATTTGAGAGGTTAAATAATTTAATTTATTAATAAAAATTTAAAATGTATCTAAAGAATATTTTTTTTCTAATGAATATATTTTTCAGATATCTTAGAAAATTTTAAAATAATGTTCAAAATAAAGCCAAAGTGGAAGGATCGATGTGCAATGTCTACTTGTTGAAGATGCTTTGATATTTTGTGTGCACTACTTTCGACCATAATTGTATAATCCATAACAAAATATCACCAAATAATGATTATGATATTGGGGATGAATCAAAAGAAAATGATATGTTTTCCATTTTCACACATGCATGTTGATCGTATGGTATAGCAAAATCATCATATTTTTTGGATGACCAAGAGTATCATGCTGTACACACATAGATCTTGTTGAACTGCGAGTAAGTTACACCTTATATTTATTAAGATTAATAATTAATTTTGATTCTCATTTCTTTATCATAGTATGTGATATACCTTTTTAATAATTTAAAATACCTTTTAATGTTATTTTTAAAAATTTTATGCTAAGAAATTAAGGCAAAGAGAACCGTATATTAATGATGCTTCCATTAATGCAAAGTTTGAAAAAGATTTCACAATTTGGTTTGAAAAATTTATCTGTATATAACTATCATTATTTTTTCTATAAAGTAATGTGCAATATTATTTAAGTATGATTTTATCTTTTATTATTTTGTAGGTTAATTTCTATTATCAAATATACGTAATAGACAAATAAAGGATCTTGCAAAAGTGCCATTATGAAGTTTACAAATGTATGCCTCACATTATATAAATGAATATAAATTTCACACTTTGAAATATAGTTCAAATAGAGTTGCAATGAATAGTGGTGTATGCATCAAGGGGTCTAACTCTACTGCATCTACTATAGATTTTCATGGTCAACTCATTGAAATTCTACACATGGAGCATCATGCTTTTTCAATTAAGAAGATAATTCTATTTCAGTATGAATAGTTTGATCATATTCTAAATCTGGGCACTATAATTCATCATCAATAAAACTTTATGGATGCGCATCATAAAAAATATTATCGTAATTAAAATCATTTATTCTTGCTGTGCAAACTAAACAAGTGTGTTACACCACTTTTCCAACTACTAGAAAAAATTATTATGACTGGTGGACAATATGTAAAATAAAACCTAAATCAATTATTGAAGTTTTTGAAAATGATATTATTATTACTCCATCATGTGTACCTTCATTTCAAGATAATAATGTGGAAATTCATCCAATCATTATTGGGCCAAATGATAGGCTTCAAACATTGTTTAGTGAAGATGAAAACTATTTAGGCATTTGATGATAGCCTTGTTAGAAATTTTTGATGATGACTAGATATTTATTGACTTCCATGTTATCTTGTCTTGCTTATTCTGTAACTATTACAAATTGGATGTTAAATGAATTTTTTTTTCACTTTTGTGAATTTTAATCTGTTTATCATTATATTTTGTTATTATGACATTTTCATTATATGTTTATATTGTTTTGCATTTTTTGATGTTTATATAACTTGATATAGGTATGAGGGATAACCATTCAAGTGGTCAAAGATCTCAAAATGTGGGAAGGGTTAGAGGAAGTCAACTAATAGTTTGTGGAGGAGAAATCTACATTTATTCAGTGACAACAACACTACAAATATCTTTCCATATTTTCATACACGTACAAAGCATATGTTGGCATCACCTTATCATGTTACACATGGATTGACTACTACTGATATTCTATCTTCAACTCATTTTGTACCGAAAGATTTTGTTAGATTCATCCCACCTATCTTAAGAGGCCCATACACTGGTATTTCACTGATGACAATGGCTAGATATTTATAATCTATAGTTTGCATGTTAAGTTATGAGAAAATCTTTATTTGACCCACTATTGATAATAAATAATATGTAACTTTCTAAAATTTACTACATGCATTTATTATAATTTTTCATTTTTTTCGTTTCTAACAAATTTTATTAACAATTGTGAATGAAATTAGAATTTAGAATATAATTATAAATTAATAAACTAGTAAAATCTAAAATGACAATTAATAAATTTAATGACAAGAACAAAATTAACTTTAGGCCTCAGACCTTTCTCAATGGTAAGGTCCGAGGACGAAACTATATTTTCTTCCATGGTCTCGACCTAAACATCTAAAAAACAAAAAATTAGAAGAAATATATAGTTTTGACTCACTTTAACATTGTACAATCTAAAAATATAGGGGTTTCGATGAAGACTCAGTACAATATAAATATTGTAAGAAAATATTAGTTTGTAAAAGTGTATGTGGGAATGGGCACCTAATGAGGTATGCCGAACAATACACCAAAAATATGGTGCATTAGATCCTAGGAAAACCCAATAAAGTGGTGGGGGTTTTGAGGTTGGATCTAGTTCATTTTCTATGTTGACCCCCTCCATAAACTGCAACGAGTTGGGGAGGGAAAGCATGACCAAACTGATTACAATGATGGGTTTTCCAATTAGATTTTTTGAGGATTTAAGGATAGTCAGTATCATACAAACCTATTTATAGCTGCATATCATAGGATTCCTTGGTCCACAACTAGGAACGATATACTAAAATACTATAAGTTAAAAAATAAATAATAACTAATAAATTTAGGAAATATGGTAGCGTGATGTCCGATATCTCGGACTAGTCATGATAATGTATCTTATGCATGCCTCATTATTGACTATGTGAATTCTAAATAAACACTAAATAAAAAGATTTTAGGATTCTTAGAAATTTTCCATCCTCATGATAGTCTAATTATGTATGACTACATAATGAGAATCTATAGAGAATAAAATATTCAAAATAAAATATATAATATTATATTTGATAATGCATCTAACAATAGAGTAGTCATTAACATGTTTGTTATAACCATTAGAGATATGTTTTAAGAGAGATTTTTCACATTAGATGCATGTATCACATCATTAACCTAATAGTACAAGCGAGGATGAAGGTTGTTTCTCATGCTTTAGAAAAAAAATATAACTCACTAAAGTATCTTCAGACGCCTAGCAGACAACAAGAGTTTGGTAGTCTTTGTTTGTCTGTGAGTCTGAAAAAGAAATTCCAATTAGATGTGAGACACCATTGGAATTACTCATATCTGATATTGGAGTCATGTGCTAGATACAAACATGTTATATCCAACTATATTAATAGTAAGAGAGATGAACTTATTATTGATGATTTTGACTAGGCTATAAAAATTTCATTTATGAAATTCTTGAAGATTTTTTATGAGAGGAAGAACATGTGTTCGTCAGTTTATACTATCATCACTTGCATTGAACTCATGTGCATATGCAATATTAGTAGCATATTTAGAAAGTTTAGAGATGACATAATATTTAATGGCATGGCAGTTGAGATAGAAACCAAGTACCTAATGTACTGGTATACCATTTCATCTCTTTTTTGTCTGGCTACCTGCATGGACCCTAGGGTTATGATGGAAGGGGTAGAGAATAATATGACATACATATCATCGTGCATGAGCAAGGATCACTATCTTGAAAGCTTCATTCAGGAGAAGTTGACTGAATTTTTATGTGTTACGACACTATGTGTGGTTGTAGTCTAGCCAAGCTCTGAGTATGGACATGGATACCATATTTGGAGATAATGATTTCTCCATTCAGTTAGTGAGTGGGAAACGATGGAGTGGACCTTCAAATAGGAGCAAGCTATCTCGATATTGAGATATCAATTACTATTCAATTCTATCACATATCGATAACAAAAACCTTGATATTTTATAGTGGTAGAAATCATATGAGTCCATCTATCCCATACTGTCTAAAATGATATAAGATCTACTAACTCTTCTAGTGTCGAGCATAGCATCAGTCTTTATTTTCTATTGAAGTCAATATGATTTTGGATAGGAGATCAAGACTATGACTAGATATCATTGAGACACTAGTATGTATGAAGGATTTGTGAGGATTTGAGGTTGGACATCCATGATCGTGTTGGAATAAGAGCGAAGGAGTTGCTAGGCAGATGATGACTTATGAGACTTTGATGAGGTTGAGCCTATCACTAGTAATACCAACATATGCTTACATGATGTAGATAGAGATAATGATTAGTTGTATACTTTTACTAGTTGGCATTGGGATTGAGATAGTCAAGCTTGCTGCTTGCATTATTATTATTATGATTTATGATTGAAATTGATGATATTTATTTTATGTTGTTATGATTTATGAGATATGACATTGTGTTATTTTATTATTTTTGTATTGAATGATTAATGAAGAATTATTGTGCTTTTTTGATATTTTTTGTGATTTATAATTCATGTCATTATGTGAAATTAATAAATAATATAATGTCATACTCACAACTCATTAATGTTAACTTAAAATATGAAATTTGTAAAAAAAAATTATTAAATAATTTATCCACATTCACTTCCACAATTCTTAGACCGAGACGGTGAGTCGAGTCATGAGGGTGACTATGCAAGTCGATCTCAGACTCAAACTCGAAGTCCTAGGACCTATGTGTTAGAGTATGCCCTAAAAGTTAATCATTAAAATTCTTTTGGGACTTTTATATCATATCTTATATGTAAAAAGATATCATTTTATGATTATTATATTTATTTAGATATGTGCAAATATTCGATGAATATAATAATGCTTTAAAGTGATATATCTATATAATACTACGATAAATTATCCCTAGTCAAGTATTAATATTCAAGGATAATATTAATACTTTAAGACTAGCATTTAGGTTAGCTAATATGAGATATCAAGTTAACACATGAGTATATGTTGGAGAACATATTCTGAACTGACCTATTATAAAATATTGTATGGATTATTATATAAGTATCATATACATTCTAACAGTAAATATTTATATGAATTGTCCTTTGCCTGAAGTCACTATGCTTCCCTACATAAAAATTTTTATACATTAGATTCAACAAATGCCACCTGTAACAAAGATGAATATAAAGTCGTTTAATGGGTATACAATAAAAGTGCAGAGAGATGTGATTGATGTAGATAAAATTTGTCTTCTCTATATAATGGTAGTGATATTAGTTGGCTCTTGATTAAATAGGACTACTAAAATGCATGATCATGCTCAAATAAGTCAATATGAGATATTGATCTTAATTGTTTAAGTTAGTTTACTCAAAGATCAAAAAACATATAGATTGATGTGAGGATGACATGATCCGTGCCTCATATATCAATCTAGATATAATGGACAAAAGGGCTAAGTCATACAATAAAATAAGTCACAAAATTAGGCTAAGTCGAATCTATTATATTTTCATCACTTGGGTAGTAATGATGTATTGCTAAATTCCTCTAATTGCTTGTTTCTTAAAATGAGATTTTAAAGTCATTGCCAATTTTATGAGAACCTAATGGGTTACACACATAAAAATATAAAAATAGTTGGTGTTCATTTTGTTTTAGTTAGACTAAAATAAATTGGGCTTAATCTTAAGTCTAAAATTTATTTCAAATCTTAAGCTAATTGGATTAAAAAGTTTGGTCCAATTAGTAGATGTTTGGACCTTTAAAATGGGCCCAAACATAAAGCTCTTGTTTCTCTCTTTTAGTTAATGACATAACCTTTTAGAGAGGTGTGCCATTATTGACACATCCTTTTAGTAAATGACACAACCTTTTAGAAAAGTGTGTGAAAAACCCAAAAAATTTTATAAAATTGGAGAGATAAAAAGTAGACAGATAACGAAGATACTATTGTGTGGATACCACTAGAGGCATGAACACTTGACTGTGCTAGGATTTGACTAAACCATTTAGAATCAAAAGTTCTTTTTTCTGTGCTACAACAGGTAGCATCCTTGTCCAATATTTAATTTTATTCACTTGGATTATTGGTAAGTTCCTAGTCTGCTGCAAAATTTTGATATGAATTTACCGGAACTCTAACAATGGTATCGGAGAGAGGTTGCAAATCGAGTAAATCATTTTCTATATTTGTTTATATTTGATATGACCAAACATATTATAATGATTATATGAATGCTTTATGGGTGTTTTGATTAATCATGCATGAAACAGATCTATAATATTAATATAATTAATATAATAAAAGTTTAATATAATTAAACAATATTATTTCTAAATTGTTCATGTTAATTCGATTAATATGAACAATAAATTCTGTTTATGTGATAAAATATTTTGTAGTATGATTACATTCATGAATTAATATATGAATATTGTTTAAAGTGATTAGAGATTTATATAATTGTTATACGAAGATATTAAAATGTTAAACAATTTTATAGATGAAACTGTAATTTGATTACAATTATAAATTGGTTTTATAATTCATTTTTTTTTGTTAAGGAAATATGATAGCAACTCATTCAACGAGTTAACAATTTATTTTAGATTTATTTTTATTTCGGGGGCTCCGCCCTTGATCCCCCGCAAGCGGCACTGCTCCCTTGACCCTTGCCCGCTAACCGGCCAGCAAGACCGCTTTTAGCGATGATGCCCCTAGGACCTCAAAATTTAAATGTCACATAAATGATTAATTTGATTAATTATAATCATGATAAAGTGATGTTAGATGTATGTTTTACATGATACATGGTTATGACCCTAAACCCCATATGAATGGATTATGTATGTTGTTGATCTAAGTTAAATATGGCCTATGTGTCGTGCCTTTTATTTTACAATTCAATTTGTAAAATTATTGTCATCTAATTCCCCTCAAATGTAACTCGATGTTTCCTTATAGTTGTGTAATGTATGATTATAATAGTATTTGATAAGATGATTATGTTGATGGAGAAAACAACCAACAACATTTGACAACCGAGGAAACACTTGGAGAAGATACAATACCTTTAGGTTGACCTTTCAATTTTCTCATTTGCTTGAGAAAATCATTTTAGTTGGAGCCATAACCATGTCATATTTATTTTTGTTTGTGCAATATATATTGATACATGACTAACCTAGTAAAATAAATATGAACACATTTAAATGTATGCGATGCATGTTAAATTAGTTATTTTACTAAATAATTAAAATATTCCTCAAATTAAAAATAAGTAAAAAAAAGATGCCTGCCAAATTTGATTTTCATTACTGCCTCATTAATATTAGATAGGTTTTCCAAAGTAAAGTATCTTTATTTATCTTGGTAAAATGCGATAGTATAATTATTATATCTTGCATATTGAACTTTGGGTGAGACTTTTACTTTGTTATATTAATTAGATTGGGAACTTAGAGGCATGAAATTAAAAGATGTACTATTAGATGGGCTAAGAACAAAATGTATTGTTCACCTAATTATACAAGAGTTGCATTAGATTTAATTTGTTATATATTGCCTACCTAAATAGATGTATTTTGGGTGATTAGCCAAAGCTTACTCAGGACAAGGTCAAATATAGAAATTGGCCTACAAAAGGATTAATTTAAAGAGAAAATTGATGGATTATTTTCAACTTAATAATGTAGTGGGAGGATTATTTAATTAAAGCCCTAATTAAATAAAATTTAAATATGATATAGATTTCTATATAATTTTAGATTATCATGTCTACAAACATACCTAACAACTTATCACATTGATCTGTCCTTGAGAAGGACAAGCTCAATAGAGCTAATTTTCTAGACTAGTATAGGAATTTGGGGATTTTCCTCAAACAAGAAAAGAGATTATATGTCCTAGAGCAGCCTAATCCTAAATCACCTGCTCCTAATGCCCTCGTGTTGTAAAGATGCTCATAGGAGGCACCTAGATGATGCTTTGGATGTAGCATGCCTTATGCTTTCCACCAGGAAAACATGGATGCTAATGATATGGTTGAACATTTAAAATGACTATATCAAGAGTAGGCAAGCATGAAAGGTATGAGGTATCTAAGGCCTTGTTTCAATGCAAGATGACAAATTAAAGGAAGCCCTGTTGAAACTCATGTGCTCAAAATAATTGGGTATATTGAAAATCTAGAAAGGTTTGGCTTTCCATTAAGCCAAGAGTTTGCTATTGATTTAGTTTTGCAATCATTGCCTGAAAGTTATAATCAATTTGTCATAAATTACAACATGAATGAAATTGCCAAAATTTTGCATGAATTATTAAGCATGTTGAGAACTTCTAAATAAAATCTTAAAAAGATCAAGCCCATAATGATGGTGCAAAAGGGAAAAGGAAAACATAAGCCCAAAGGTAAAGGTAAACCCGAAACCAAAGGCAAGACAAAATCCTCTGGATTGAAACCTAAGAGGGGTGGCTAAGTAATGTACTTTCTTTCACCGTGGTCAGACCAAACATTGGAAGATGAACTGGAAATAATACCTTAAAGAAATGAAAAAAAAGAAAGAAAGTGAGACTCTTGCCTTAGGTATTTATGTTATTGAAGTTGGTTTATCTACTTCTTTATCATGGGTATTATATACCAGATTTGCTTCTCATATTTGTAATAATGTGCAAGATCTTAGAAAGAAA
>JAREIK010011410.1:0-29578 GCA_029783825.1 Sapria himalayana | reverse complement strand
AGGAGAAGATAGATCTTTTCTTGCTGTAATTGATTGAGGAGTTGAAAAGTCTTTGGGTTGTTGGGGTTCAAACTTATGATATTTCAAGCGAGAAAATTTTCAGATGCACTCTGCCTCATGTGGACCAAAATGACTTTCCAGCATATTCTATGATGTCTGGGTGGAGTACAACTGGTATGTTGGCATGTCTCCATTGTATGGAAGATTCTAATGCTTTAGATTAATTAATAGCGAAAATAGTCATGGTTCGACAACCATTAGAAGTTTTTTCCCATTAATCATCTGTATCGACGTAACACCAAAGACATCATTAAGAATAGAAAGGTTACTAAACAATTACTGGGGGTTAGATCTAGGGTTGATATTCTGCAGGATTGAATAACACAGGGTTGAGGAAGGTGATAGAAGTTGATGCTGGGTTGTGAATGCATCTATATCTAAGATTTGTGGGTGGAATAATAGAAGTATTTTCTAGGATTTTCCCTACTGGTATAACACTTTCTCAGGATTAATCTATATGTTATACATATCGAGAAGAATGTGTTTGATAATATTTTCAATATAGTGTTTAACATTCCAGAGAAAACTAAGAATACTTACAAGTCAAGAGATGAGTTGAATAAATATTGTCACCATCCTCAATTTGCAAAAAATCTTATCATAATTTAATACCTTGATGTGCCATTTTTTCTGAATAATCACTGAAGAAAATTGTGTTGGAGTGAGTAAAAAAACATAGATTTCCAGATGGGTATGCTTCTAATCTGGGGAGATGTGTGGATGCGAACAAACTTAAGATGTTGGCATGAAGAGTCATGATTGTCACGAATTTATGCCAAGGTTGTACTAATTGCTCTTCGAGAATTCCTACCTAATAGAATATGGGAGCCGAAAAGTGAGATTTCTTAATCCTTCAAACAACTAACTTCTTCTTCATTGACCGATGAGGAGTTGAAGAATCTGGATGAACAAATTCTAGTTATCTATGCAATCTTGAGAAAATAATTCCCGCTAGTTTTTTTGACTCAATGAAACATCTTCTAGTGCACTTGCCTTAGAAAGCTAGGATTGATGGTCTTATCTATTATCGTTGGATGTATCCTCTAGAAATGTAATATTAATTCATTAAACCAATTTTTTCCTATATATATATTTATATATGCACAAAAAATGACTTGTAAATTTCAATAATCTTTTTGTAGATACTTAAAAAAATAAAGTATGTAATAATGAATACTGCTCATGTCAGGGTTCTATATCAATAGGTTTATTATGGATGAGGCTGCAAAATTCGCATCATTCTATTTCAAAGAAAGGATACAACTCTTCCACTTAAGGAAAAGTGGAATAAGGTTTATCTTTATGACAAAGTAGATAATGATATGTTTGAAATTTTTAAGCCTCCGGGTAAAGCAATTGATGCCGAAGGGAAAATGTATTTATCAGACTATGAATATACTACAGCTCAGCATATGTCCTAATGAATTGTCTAAGAGGTTTAACTATTCATTGAATAGTATTTCCTAATAGTCAAATGATATCTATTACGTATTATAATTTACTATTTCCTATCAATATATCAATAATTTTTAATTTCTTTTTTTTAGTGATTTTGTTACAGAAAAACATAAATAGTTTCCAAACATGAATGAAGAAGCAATCAATGTCGTGATGGAGAAAGAAAATTATTCATTTTTTGAAAAATACATATGTTTACTTATAATGAAAATCACAAAATAATTGTATCGTTCTAATAAAAATTCATAATTATAATCCAAATAATCTACTTAATTTTGATTACAGGTTCATAAAGTGCAAATAAAATTTTCAATCATTATTTTCAAAGTATACCATGAGGTCCCCTAAGAGAGCTTAAAACTTATAATGGTTACAGTGTGAATAGTTTTAAATTTTACAATAAACCATATGGTAGCAACTATGCAACAGACAATACAAAAGTATGCATTAAAAGGATCCATATACAATGAAACTAAATATGACTATTACTGGGCATTGGTCCAAGTGATCAAGTTAGAATTTGAAGCTTTCCAAGTTAAAAAATTATGTTATTCAAATATGAATGATTCGATCCAACACCACATATTAGTAGAGTTGTCCATCCTTGATATTAACTTGTTGATGTGCTTGATAAAAAATGATTCAACAAGTATGATCCTTTTGTATTAGTAGTACCAGCATCACAAGTTTATTATTGTGAATATCCAGGTCGGACCAGTCCTATAAAAGATTGGAAAGCTGTGTGCAAGATAAAAGCAAGGGCTCAAATTGACATCCCCGTGCATCACCAAGAACTAATTTCATAGAACCAACTTTTCAAAATGATGACACGTATATGTTGTTGAAAATTTAATTGATTATGAGGAAGAAACAAGTGATGAAGAAGAGTTTAAAAATGATGTTACTATATTTGAAGAAGAAGAAGAACCAGATTTGGATGATTCTGGTGAGAAAGAGTAGGCAATGAGTTTTATGTTATTTTAATTGGTATTCATTTTGTTTATTTTCATTTCCTTATATGTTTTTACAGGAATGGCATGTGGATGAGGTTGAGGTCACATGTTGCAAGGTCGTATGAGTTATGGTATAGGCAGCATGGCCTCAGGTATGCCCAAAATAGGTAGAGGGTCATGGGTGGATGAGACACCAAATTAGACAGAGATTGTGGATGTAATGCATCAGGTGAATGATCCACATAATGGTCATGAGATTTTGATGAATGATCAAGAGATGTGGGAGGGAGAGGATGGAGATGTTGGAGAGTCTTCCTAGCACCTTACAGACGAGACTTTCTCAAATGCTCAATTTGATTCGATAATTTATAATTCGTAAGATATAAAACTCAACAAATGATTTATCAATTTATTAAATTTATTTGTTACTTGCTAAAATATTTTTTGTTACAGGATGAAGTTAGAGCCATATGGTTCTATTTATAGAGTTCTGAAAATAATTTTCAGGAAGTCATTTAAAACAAATGGACATAATTGGAAGTCACTCACACATAGAAACCAATTGATGATTTGGAGAAAATTTAACGTAAATATTACTACCTAAAAATTTTTACATCTTTTATTTATTCATTTGTTAACTGATTACAAATTATTTATTTATAAATGCAAAAAGTTTACAGGTGGACACAGCCAAATGAGTCAGTCAAAAGTGTGTTCTACTAACATGTTGCCAGTTGGTATAAAGACACTGTGTATGAGATCAAAGATAAATAACTAATGAAAATAGAAAAAGATTCGAGTGTTCTGGATCATGTTTTCGAGGAGTGGCATAACAGATGGGGAGATTCGGATTATAGAAAGAGGTGTAATAAATCGAGTGTAATCCTCGCTGAAAGAACCCTCGGAAGGGTAGTGGTCTGTCTACACACACTTGTGGATCTCGCTTTATGCGTGAGCATGAACGAGCATTAGTATTATTTCTAATTTATACTTTTTATGTTTATTACATTGTTAATTGTGTTCAATCATGCCAAATTTTCATTTCTCATAAGGAACTTTTTTTCAATATAATTAACATATGTATTGTGTGTAATTATAGACATGCAAGAAGGGTAAGAAGCACAGTGCTCCTCGCTTATTCAGACACACACACACACACACACACACACATAAAGGCTCATGATGATCAGAATTTCATTAATCAGAGATCTCATGTAGCAAATGTAAGTTAAATTAAAAAAAAATAATTTTTTTTAGTTTGAATATAAATTGAAATACTTTTCATACATTTTTTATTAGGCGAGATATGAGGAATTGTTAGCTGCTATGATTCAAGTGTATTCCAATTTACTTCAGGTTCATGTGAAGGTGCAACAGGTAGTTCTCATTGAACAGCACCACCATTTGATACGAATCAGATTTGGTATGCGGCTTTTAATGGCAAAAAGAAGATGCCCGTCTATTGTGTCGGTTAGTCGAGATCATCATTCTACTCGCATAGATGACCAGACTATGAAGCTGAAATTTCAGGACCAATTTCGAATTTGGTCACGAAGAAGGAGGTATTTACGGACGAGATGTGAAATTTGATACAGTTTCAGGTGGCAGATACTGAGTGACGCATGATCGACTATGAGGATGATAAGGATGAGTTGTGTATGCATTTTGAGTGGCTTACAAAAAAGTTTCAGGAGGGAGGACTATAGTTTAACCCTAATTATCTACCTAGATTGTTCGGCATAATGATCCAGCTACAGCTTCTAATCCATCACCTACTACAGCACCTGCAGCAACCACATCATGACTAGCAACACTATACAGCTCTACTCTAGTACCCGACATCTCATCATATGGACCAGAAACAGCACAACATAATGATTATGAAACTAGGTTCGATGATTGAGAGTATTACACACATTTTTTTCAATTCCTTAAACTTTTATTTAGGATTTTAATTTTTATTTTATCTTGATGTTTTTAATATATAAATATAGTATATATAGTTGTTTGCTTGAGTTATTTGGATTTTTATTTTGTTGTTTTATCTTTAAATGTTTCTATAGGAACTGAATCATAACTTGAAGCAAAATGTTTTTTTTTTTGTGTTTTTTATTTTAGTTTTTGTAGCAGCTATAGAATTACTACTAAAAAAATTGGTTAGTAATTACCGACCGAATTGCGACCAAACAGACAAAAATTTTTTATTATCGATGGTCGCTAAAAGGTCACCAAATAGTCGGTAATCCTTTTGGAGATCAATTATCGAGCAATAATTTTAAAAGATTTTGGTCGATTTTTTATCTCAATTTTTTAGGCCTTTATCGACTATTTTATGACCATTTAGTGACCAATTTATTTTGGGCAGAAAGTGGTTGGG
Source organism: Sapria himalayana (assembly GCA_029783825.1). Lineage (NCBI taxonomy): Eukaryota > Viridiplantae > Streptophyta > Magnoliopsida > Malpighiales > Rafflesiaceae > Sapria > Sapria himalayana. The sequence goes on along the minus strand of JAREIK010011410.1, from coordinate 24,730 downwards.
TTTAGTTGGAAATTATTTTTCAGTAAATGGTCTCTAAATGGTCGGTAATTAATGATCATTTAGAGACCATTTACCGACCTAATTCTTTTTGTCGGAAAATAGTCAGAATATAGTCGGTAATTATTTGTCAGTGATTGATCTATAAATTGTTGTTAATTAAGGACAATTTGAGAGCATGTACCGACATTATTTATTCGGTCGGTAAATTGTCGGAATTTAATCGGTAAATTATTGTTGGCAGAGGATCGGTAAACGGTTAATAATTTACCGACATATAGTTTTTTCATAGGTAAAAAATTTAGTGACAAGCAAAATTGTGACAAATTTTTTTGGTCACTAATTAGTTTACCGACCAAAAAACACCGAATTATAGACCAACTATTTGGTCGGTAATATGGTGATTTTTAGCTGTGTATCTATCAGTATAGGTTTTTGTCTATCTTACTATATATCTATTTATCTATCTTAGTATCTAATAATATTTCTATATATATGTCAATTTATCTTTCTATTTATATATCTATCTATTTCTCTATCTATCTATTTATCAATATGTCAATCAATTTATCTATCAATCTATCAATCTATCTGTTTATCAATCTATTTATCAATCTGTCTATCATTCTATATATCAATCTTTCTATAAATTTGTCTATCAATTTATATATAAATATATCTATCTATCAATTGATATATTTGCTTATCATTCAATCTGTCTATTTGTTTGTCAATCTGTCTATCTATGTATTTGTCTATTTATCTATCTATCTATCTATTTGTCTAATTATTTGTTTATCTAACTGTTTACCTATCTTTCTATATGTCTTTATATCTGTCTGTCTATCTATCTGTCTATCTATCTATCTATATATCTATTTATCTTTCTATCCATTTATCGATCGATCTATCTATCTATATATTTGTATGTTTAGCTGTGTGTCTATTTGTTTATCTATCATTCTATTTATATGTATATATATTTATCTTTCTATGTATATGTCTATCTATCTATCTATTTATCTATCTATCTATCTAACTATGTGTCTGTCTATATTTGTGTGTCTGTCAGTTTGTCTATCTATCTATTTATTTACATATCTATTTATTTGTCTGCCTATCTATATATCTATTTGTAGATATGTCGATCTAAATGTTTGTCTATCTATATGCCTATCTATCTATATTATTGCCTATTTGTCTGTCTGTCAGTCATTCAATCCTTTTGTGTATCAATCTGTTTATTTGTCTTATCTATATGTATATCAATCTATTTGTCTATTTATTTGTGTATATATCTATCTAAATATTTATCCAACAATCTATCTATCTACCTAACTGTATTTCTATCTATCTATCTATGTTTCTTTTTGTCTATATATATATATATATCTATCTATCTATATGGATTTCTATCTTTCTATTTATATGTCTATCGATCTATATATCTGTCTATATGTCTATCTATCTATATGCCTATCTATTTCTATATTTATCTATCTATCTACTTGTCTGTCTGTCTATCTATCTATCTATATATCTGTCTATTTATATATATATATATATATATCTATTTATCAATATGTCTATCTATCTCACTACAAGAAAATGTTTGTTTTGCTATGAAAATTAGCTAGGAAAATTTTTCCTAGCTAATTTGTGAGGGATTAGCTAGTTAATAGCATGAGATGTCATATTTTACATTGTAATACAAATTTGTGATGGATTTGTGATGGACTAGAGATAGAAATTTTTGATTGAAAAATGTCTTTGCCTAATATTATCGTAGATTTTTGCGCAAATAATGATGTCATTTTTAGCAATGAATTTAGTGATTGATTTTCTCTAGCTAATTAGATTGAGACAAAATGTGGCGATAAATAATTATATAAAAAAATTTTGTATGATTATTTATTAATTGTAAGCTATTAGTTCTTAAATGAAAATTTTACAAAATATATGCATTTAGCATTGGAATTTTCCTTATCTATTAGGCTCTGGATTATTTCCAACGCTAATCTATACTGATTTATTTTTTTATTTTTATATATTATTTATTTTAATATTTGATGTAATTTTGAAAATTAAAAGTTTTTCATGGTCTATGGATGATGGATCCTTCAAATACACATTCTTCTCATTTAATTATTTAAATATAATATTATAAATAAATAATTTCAATAATATATAAATACGAATAAAAATTAAGATTAGTAAAGACTAAAATAACAATTTTAATGATTATAAAAATTTTAAAAATATTTATACAAAAAGTTTTTTTAAAATTTTTAATAATGAAATTAAAATATTTAATTTAAAAAATATTAAATAATTAATTCTATAATTATAATCATTTTTAAGATATTTAATAAATAATGAACATACATAAAAATTTCTTCTAATAAAAAGCTAAAATAATCAATTGTATCATTAAATAAAAAATATGTACAAAAATATCTGAATTAACGAATAAACAAGTAATTATTTATTTTATTTAAAGTACAAAAAAATATTTTTATGATTATATGAAACTGTAAAAACATATTTATTAAAAGATTTGAAATTTTTGAATTATAAAATAAAATTTCAAAATTTTTATAAAATATAAAAGGAAATAAATTAATATTTAAAGATAAATACATAGATATTTTAATTAGATCAGCAAAAAATTGTATGATTAAAAACATATCTTCATGTTATTAAAAGAATACTTTAAGAATTTTTTTAGGGTTTAAAAAGAGTTATTTAAAGTATTACTAATTATATTTTTTGTTCTAAAAAAAATTAAAATTTCCCCTAAATTTTATTGAATTCAAGTTTTATTTTTTGCCCTAATGAAATTTTAATTGATAAGAACTAAACAATTGAGTAACATTTTTTTATTAGCTTTTAATATTTTATTTTTATTAAAATAATAAATATAACTTTTTTTAATGATCTTCTCACTTTAAGTAATTTTTTGAATTTTATAAATTATAAATTACATCAACTAATATGAAATTTTGTCTTTAATATTATTTCATATTATATTCATAAAAAATAATATAAATTCTTAAAAATTTAACACCATTATATATATATGAAATACTTTTTTATAATATCATATTATTATTTTTTTATTTATGAAATAATATTATAAATTTGTCCACAAAGTATAAATAATATGATATGTTAAAATTTTTGTATAGTTATGCATTTATTTAATTTATTTATGGTTATATTAAATAATATGTTAATGAAATAATATGAAAATTTAAATACCAATTATTATTTTTCATGGATAGTAGTAATAATTTTTTTCTTCATTTTTATAGTCATTAATTAATTTTTTTATTTCTGAAATTAATTTCATTAATTAATAAATTTCATTAAATATTAACCTTAAATTTTGTTATTTATGAAATAATATCATTTATGGTTAAATAAAATTGGTTTTAATTTTTAAAATTTTAATTAATAAATTTTTATAATTTTATATTTCTTTTTAATTTTTGTCACTTTTTTTTCGATATAGTTACATCCATTTTTATGATTTTAGTTTTCTTAAAATATACCACTACAAGAAAATAAAGATTTAGCTAGTAAATTTTAGCTAGGAATCTAACCCTAGCTAACTTATGGGGGATTAGCTAGGGAATAGTAAAGATTTTATGATTTTTCTTTGAAAAAAAAATAACACCGGATTAACGACAGTAAATTTTTTGTAAATTCCGCTCAAGAAAAGTGGGGAATTTAGCTACGAATGTAGCCATAGATTAGCGATGAAAAATTTTTGTAAATTCCTCTCAAGAAAAGTGGGGATGTTAGCAATGGATTAGCGACGGATTAGCGATGAAAAATTTTTATAAATTCGCAGAAGAAAAGTGAGAAACTTAGCGACGGATTTAGCGATGAAATATCCCATGCTAATAAAAGCCTGAACATAGTGATGGATTTAGCGATAGATTTTTCCTAGTTAATAAAATACGAATTTAGCTACGGATTAAGCAACAAAATTTTCATAGCTTTTAAAATCCATAAATTAGAGATGGATTTAGGCGATGAAATTTCTCTAGCAAATAAAATCCTTAATTTAGCAACGAATTTATCGACGAAGTTGCCCTAGCAAATAAAATTTTTAATTTATTGACGGATTTAGCGACGGATTTTCCCTAGATAATAAAATCCATAATTTAGCTACAGATTTAGCGATGGATTTTCTCTAGCTAATAAAATTCATAATTTAACCACGGTTTTAGCGACAGATTTTCCCTAGCTAAAAAATTTCGTGATTTAGCTACGGATTTAGCAACCAAATTTTTCTAGCTAATATAATCCATAAATTAGTGATGGATTTAGCGACAAATTTTTCCTAGCTAATCAAATCCTTAATTTAGTGATGTATTTAGCGACGGAATTTCCCTAGTTAATAAAATTTATAATTTAGCGATGGATTTAGTGATGTATTTTCTCTAGCTAATAAAATCTGTATTTTAGCTACGGATTTAGCGACAGAATTTCCCTATCCAATTTTTAGTTATTTAATTTTTTTAAATTTATTATTAGTTTTAATATTTTATTTAATTTTGTTTATTAAATGTATGTTAATATTCTATAGATGAGGAATCCTTGAAAGATATATTCTCCTCATAAAAACATAAAAAAATTATATTATAAATAAATAATTTAAAAAATATAAAAAAAATTATATTAGTAAGGTCTAAAATAACTATTTTTATGATGTATTAATTTTTTAAAAAATTATACAAAAAAATTTTCTAAAATTTTAAATTAAGAAACTTAAAAATTTTTATTAAAGTAAAATTAAATAATAAATTCAATAAGTATAATAATTTTTTTCGATATTTTAAAAATTAAATTAACATATATTAAAATTTCTACAAATATAAATGTAAATTAATTCATTGTATGATAAAATAAAAAATATTTTCAAAAATATCAGAATTGACGAATAAACTAGTAAAAATTAATATTATTATAAGTATAAAAAAATTCTGATTATAGAAAACTTTAAAAAAAATAAATAATACAAATTTTGAAAATCTTGAAATATAATAAAAATATAATTTTTTTAATAAAATTAAAAGAAAATAAATTAATATTAATAAATAAATACATAGATGTTTGCTCCTACTAAAATTTATATGAATTAAACAATTGAATAATATTTTTACAATTAGATTTTAACATTAAGTTTTTATTAAAATAATAAATATAACTTTTTTTAATTATCTTCTCACTTTAAGTAATTTTTTGAATTTTAAAAATTATTAATGATATCAAATAATATGAAATATTATGCCTTTAAAATTATTTCATATTATTTTCGTAAAAATTAATATGAATTCTTAAACATTTATATATTTTTAATATTTAAAGTATTTTGTAATTCTTAGGCGAGTGGCTAGAAGACAAATCATCTTTTTATTTATATCTTATTATAATAAGTTTGTTAATTTTGCAACTATTTGATATTTTTTTTATCAGGCTAAACATATTTTTTTGATTGTTTATATATTTATTGTTTAATTAATATTATAATAAAAAATTGTAAGGTGTTTGGTTTTCATGTGTATCTTGCTACACGCACATTAATTTTGTTGAAAAAATTATGATAGTAAATAAAATTAATGAGTCTTTTTATATATTGCTTATTTAATGTTTTAATAATTAAAAATATTAATACTTTGCTAATATATACATTCACTTGTCGAGACGTGATAATCTCTAACAATTGAAGCAAACCTCCACATTCGGCCATCTATCTCTCGATACCGATGCATCAACATATAATCGAGGTTTATGTTTTAATATGTTATTTGATTTGAGGTATCATTTTATACATTTATTCTTCATCAACATATAATCAAAAATTAAGTTTATGCGTATTGATTCTGTTATTTATTGTTTCCGAAATTCTTCTCCTTTATTCACCATGGTTTGTTTGGATTGCATATATATACTTAATCATATACATACTTCATGCATTTGTGATATAATGCATTGTCATTGTAATAATTTTGATGGTGCACAGTAGGTATGCCTAATTAATAACTGCTTCAATATACATAACTATATACTGTATACAAAAATAGTATACATAAATATAAGTGTATTTTATATAAGTGTGTTTAAACATAACTATATCTATGTAACTATAAAAATAGTATACATAAACTATTTAAACATTACTATATCTATATAATTATAGAAACAATATACATAAACTTTTACTATACTTTATAAGTAATTTATAAAAATTGTAAAAACTTATAATTAAAAATGCAAAAATATCTAATATTGGAATTTAAAGTATTTTAAATCCTATGAAATTTAACTAATCAAACTAAGCACATCATAGCCCCTGAATGAGAGTGCCCTAGGATCGTGATAATAAACACTTGTGCAATGTCATCTTTAAATTATTCTGGGTCATTATAAACTCATTATGTACTCATATCAAATAATTACTTTTCAATGTTGTCCGAGCCACTTGTATTTATTGTATGATCAATAATTGAGTAGTTAATTCATCCATCCATTTATATTGGACCATAAAAGAAAGATTTATTATGATTCCTACGGCTAGAATGATGTATATTCATTTCATGCTAGCTTAATAGCCACCAGAGGGATGACATTTCATAAGTCATATGAGGTTTGATTATATTCATACTAGCACCATAATTTGATTACATTTCTAATTTTAACCAAAGAAAAGAGATTATAAATTTAATTTAAAAAATATATTTAGTCACTTACATGATTTGTATGCCATATGATCATTTTTTTATATATTATATCTTACATTTTTAATATTTCTAAATTGTTTGTAGGAATGCAAGTCAACAGGTTAAGAGCCCACCTAAACCCAAGCTAAATCCAACACATCAAACTGCATTATTTTCAAATCCCTTGTAAGAGACTAAGTATAGTACTATTCATCATGTATAATGAAAATGATAAATCAAGGTTTTATTATTGTTTTGGATGGCACAACAAAGAAGCTTGAACAAAGGGACATTGCTTATGATGTCGCATAAATTTAAAAACTAAATACAACTTATATAATTAAATATAACTATATTTTTAACTATTTATACATATATGTAAATCTATATATTTATTTATAACATTGTATATATTTATGTATAACTAAATATAATTACTCGTATGAATATATATATATATATATATATAAGGGTTGTACTCTTACCTATATGGTATAATACAAATAAGGGTTGTACTCTTACCTAAACCTAGCCATTGGGCCTCAGGCTCAAATATGAACTTATGTATAACAAAAGATATAATATTTGATAGGTTTGTACCGAAAAAATTTTATTTTCTTTTATATAATTCATCATTCTAACACTGCACTCTCTATGTGTCTCTCCATCCATCTATAATTATTTCTGTCCTTCTCTTCCTCTTTTTCTTTATGTGTCACACTCTATCTCTTGTAATTTTTTTTTCTCGCTCTTCTTTCTTGCTTGTTCTCTCTCTCGCCACCCCCTCTTTCTCTCTCCCTCTCTCCCCCCACTCTCTCTCCCTCTTTCCCCCACTCTCTCTCCCTCTTTCCCCCTCTCTCCCCCTCTCTCCCTTTCACTATTTCTCTCCCCCTCTCTCTTCCTCCTTCTCTCTCTCCCTCTCTCTTTCCCATCTCTCCATTTCTATGCCCCTCTTTCTATCCACCTTATATATATATATATATATATATATATCTCTCTCTCTCTCTCTCCCTCTCCTCCTTCAAACTTTGAATGCCTTTCTTTTCTGTTTCCTTTCTTTTGCATTACCGTATTTTGCACACTTTATCTAGTATTACTGTGATATCTATTAATCTTTATCGTGCTAAAAATTTCTTTATCTATGAATGTAAATTCTGCAAACACATTGCCTCGATATTCATGATTTTTAATTTTTAAATATTCATTTGTAATTAATTTTATTTAATTATTTGTATATTTTGAAGTAATAGAATGTTTTATTTAAAATAATGATTGGGCATTCTTTTTTGTAAATAAAATAGGGCAAAATGAGTTTAGATCATCAATTGATGTATAGAAGGCGTTATTAATGAATTTTTGAATAACGTTTTTTGACTGGATTTGAAACTTTCATCAATTATGCATGTAGTCAATCGAAATTGATGGATGGAGAAAAAATTAAGTGTCCATGTAATCTTCACAAGTATCAAAATATCTCTTTTCGTGATGAAAATACTATAAGATATCATTTGGCTAAATATGACTTTGTGCCAAATTATTTTGTTTGGATTTATCATGGGAAAAGTACAATGGCTCTGAATATTGACAAAAATGAGGGTACTGAATCATTTGCTTGTGGTGAATAATCATCAAATACATACCATAGAATGATCACGGAAGCTGCTAGTGATGAATTCAGAATGGATTACATGGATGAACCACCTAATCATGAAGCTTAGAAATTTTATGAAATACTTAAAGATGCAGATAAGAGTTGTCGCCTCGTTGTAAAACAAATTTGCAATTGTCACTTGTGGTTCGACTAATAAGCATTAAGAAAGAAAATTATATGTCTAAGAAATTATTTGATCAGGTGACAGAATTGATGAAAGAGATTGTTTTGGACAATAATTTGATCACTAACAACTTTTACAACACTAAGAAGTTACTATGAGGAATGGGTCTACTAGTGAAAAAAATTAATTGTTGTTTAAATGGATGCATGCTATATTGGGGTGGTGATAGTGATTTAACTAGCTATAAGTTTTGTGATCATCCTCGATTTAGGAAGGCACCTCGTGTTGTAGATACGTGACAAAAATTAAAGGTTGTCTTAATGAAGATGTATTATTTTCCATTAATTCCTCGATTACAGAGACTATATGCATCAAATGCAATAGAAAATGATATGAGGTGGCATTATGAGCATGAGGTTGAAGAAGGGGTAATGCGTCATCTATCAGATTCAGTTGCTTGGAGCATTTTAATTATATACATAAATATTTTGTAGCAGAAAGTCGAAATATGAGATTCGGTATCTACACTGATGGATTTGAGCTATTTGGGCAATCTAGATAACAATATTCAACATGGCTAGTGATAGTGACACCTTATAACTTTCCTTCATGGTTGTGTATGAAGGAGCAATATATGTTTTGTCAATATTGGTTCCAAGTCCAAAAAACCCAAAAGACATGCTGGATGTTTTCTTAAAGCTTCTTATTGCAGAGTTAAATCATTTGTGGGATATTGGCGTGGATAGATATGATATCTCAAAGAAGCAAAATTTCATTATGCGAGCAGCCCTTATGTGGATGGTAAGTGACTTTCTTGCATATTCAAAGTTGTATGGATGGAGAACTACAGGATGATTCGCATGCCCGTATTGCATGACAAATTCTAATTAATTTACCCTCAAATTTAGTGGTAAACAGTCATGGTTTGATAACTATCGTAAGTTTCTACCTAAGAATCATCTATTACGAAGAAATAGAACTGCATTTTGAAAAAATAAAACTTTGATGAAGGTTGCACTAGCAGTTCATTCAGGAGATGATATTATAACAAAGATTCAGAGTTTGGGGTTGAAGAAGGTAACAGAAAAAGAAGCTATTGGAAGTAATGGACGAATAGATAAATTATTTGGCTGGAGGAAACATAGAATATTTTGGGACTTGCTCTATTGGAAGTCCAATTTAATTCGGCATAACTTAGATGTAATGCATATAAAAAAATAATATGTTTGACAATGTTATCAACACTATCTTTAATGTAGATGGAAAAACAAAAGGCACTTTAAAATCAAGACAATAGCTGAATGATTACTTTCGACATCCTAAATTAAAACTGAATGAGGAAATAGGAAAATTCACTAAAACTTGCTACACACTTGATAAGAAGGCAAGACATATATTGTGTGAATGTGTTAAAAATTCGAAATTCTTTGATGGATATGTGTCAAATATGGGCAGATGCATGGATAAGAAAAATCTTAATTTATTTGGAATGAAAAGTCATGACTGTCATGTATTTATGCAGAGATTAATACCTAATGCATTCCGTGAAATACTTCCCCTAAGTGTTTGGAAGGACTTATAGATCTTAGTTTGTTTTTCAAATATCTAACTACAACCACAATCAAAATAGATGACATGTTGAGGTTGTAGAATAACATTCCACTTATTATTTGTAAGCTTGAACCTATATTCCCACCGAGTTTTTTTTGACTCAATGGAGCATTTTCCAATCCATTTGGCATATGTAGCAAGGATTGCAGGGCCAGTGCAATTCAGGTGGATGTATCCTTTTGAGAGGTAAATACATATAATTTGCTGTGTTATATTATTTCGTACAAAAAGTAATATTATAATATAATTTAATTGAAACCTAACATTATGATTGTAGGTATCTTTGTAAGTTGAAATTGAATGTTAGAAACAAGGCAAAAGTTGAAGGTTCAATTTGCAATGCATATTTAGTAGAAAAAGCATCATCATTTGTTCTTATTATTTTGAGGACCATGTCAATACAAAGAATAGAAATGTACCACGAAATGATGAAGATAATTTCATGGTAGAAAATGATTCTGTGGACAAACTATCTATCTTCAAGCACCCTAGAAGAGTATGTGGAAGAGCAATGAAAAGATATATGATAGATGAAGAGTACAAAGTAATCCGGAGCTACGTTTTACTTAATTGTAAAGAGGTTGCATCATATATTGAGTATGTATACCAAAAATAGTTGCAAGTTTAATCATAGTTTAATTTATCTTTAATAGGAATTATTACAAATTGATATACACCCTTCTATCTCTTTTTATATTTGTATTGTATTTATGTTGAGCAGTTAAAATATAAGCAACTAGTAATTTCCAGCAATGATGTCGATTATATGCTAGAAACTAAATTTGCGGATTGGTTAGAAAATTATGTGAGAATTATTACGTTTTAAATTTTTGAATTATTTAATTTATTAGTATCTTTTATTTGTTAATATCATTTTTTTAATTTGTCACTTGCAATTCTTCCTTCAAATAGAGATTCAAATATTTTCATTCAGAATCTAAGTAAAGTCCCATTTAGATATGTGACAACATATCCTGGGTATTTTGTTAATGGATATAAATTTCACACAATCGGTCACTCTTATTCTAAACCAACAATTAATAGTGGTGTATGCATTAAAGGCTCATGTTATAGTAAATATGAAATTGATTATTATGGTCAACTCAAAAAAGTTATTTAGTAGGAGTATCCTGGAATCAAAAAATAACAGGATTGTATTATTTAAAAGCGAGTGGTTTGATCCTACATGAAATGTGAGTACAAAGATTCATTCTGATTATAAGTTAGTGGATGTTAACCATAATCACACATATGATCAATATGAGCCATTTATTATGGTAGTTCAAGCAGCTCAAGTATATTAATTATACATATCTGAGTTTATCTCGTGATAAGAGAGAATGGTAGGTATTTGCAAAATCAAAGCTCGATCAAAATTTGAAGTACCAACATCATAACAAAGAAGTGCAGACTTAGATATGCACCAGCATTCCAAGAAGATGACATAAATAATATTGAGCCTGTAAATGTAGATGAACATCTAGAAAATTTATGAGACTGAAATGGTGGCATAATAGAAATTGAAGATTATCAATTTCTATCTGAAGATGAGTTCGAACTTCTATCAGAATCGGACAAAATATCAGAAGATCCATTGGAGGATGATAGTGATGCCGATAATTAAATTGTTATAATATTTTTATAATTTAAACTATCAAAGACTTTTTATATTTTGTTGAAATCTATCAGTGTGTTTTATTTGAAAATGCATGCTTGTTCATCATATCTCTAATATTTGTTCTATGTTTTATTTTGTATAGCAGATGGTGCCTAAAGGACGTGGTCGTGGTAGAGGTAGAAAGAAGTAGTGAGTGTATGAAATTGGCTCTAAGAGATTAGCATCTTGTTGTAGCAATCGTGCTTCTAATTCATCTGTCTTAGTAATGATGGATGAGTCAATCGAACAACAAGCATTGGAAACAAATGAACCTATTATAGTTATGGACACAAAAATGAACAAAGAAGGATTAGCAAATATCAAATTTGAAGGAAGAAATATATTAAATTAAAGAACAGAAGGATGAGCAGTATACTAATTTGATTGAAGAAATGCAAGAAATAAAACAAATGAACCATGAGATGAAAGAAATTAAGAATGTAATGCAACAGCAGATGTCCTATAAGGAGTCACATTTAGCGACATTGGCGGAACAGATAGCATTCCAAGATCCAATTGCCAATCCTCACAGGAGAGGCTAGCATTCCCTACAAATTATAAGGATGATTGAGTATGAAAATTATTTCTGAACTGTTATTTATTTTTTTCTATGTGCAAAAAATAATTATGATTTATTTTTGCAGGTTTCAATTTTTGATATTCTGGTTTTATTCATTGCTTTTCCGATTAACCTAATTATGAATCTTTGTAGGACATATTATGTGAGACAAAAGAAAAAATCTTGATTTAAAGCATTCATACATTATCACGGTCATTCTAATGCTTGGGTCCAATATTTATTGATTTCAGCTTTATCAAAAAGAGGGCTAGCTTATCTTATCTTTATTATTCTTAAAACATTTTATTTTTGCACTCTCTTTATCTCTAAATATAATTGCTGGACATCTTTTAGATTTTTTTTGAAGTTGTATGACAATCAACTTAATTTGTGTTTGTTCATGTATATAATAATTATTTATATATATATGTGAATATGTTTTTGTGTCTCCTAATTTTTTAAGTAGAGTTTTAGCCTATTATAGGTATATAAAAGCCTATTTTCAGCAGCGGCAGTAGTGGCAACGATGACAGCGATGGCAACGATGGCAGCAGTTGCAGAGAAAGTGTCACCGACAATGGCAGTGGTAGTGGTAGCAGTGGCACGAGCGGCATTGATAGCGGGAGTAGTAGCAATGGCAACAAATGCAATATATACGTATGTATATAGTCAGTATATACGTACATATAATACTATAGTATTTTATGTACATATATGCTGAGTATATATATGTACTCAATATATATGTATGCATAATACTATAGTTATATGTAAATATACTACAGTAATAGATGTACGAGTGAAATACTTGTATATATGTACATATTTACTACAACAATATATATTTATCAAAATATAGTTTTTTTATTTATATTGATTTGATTGGGTGATTTAATTTTCATACAGATATGGTACAACGTTGTTTCCCATACGAAGCTTGAATAAGTAAAATGATTTTTAAACAAACATGATGCACCGTGACCTGGACATCTTTTTCGCAACAAAGAGTTGGTGATTGGAGGAGCTGAGAGAGCTAAATCAACGACAATGCATGAATAGATTATACTTTATGTACTATCGGTAGATACATTGATTAATAAGATGTAATATAACTTTGTTATTTTTTTGTTTTAGTTATTTAAAAATTTGTATTAGAATAAGTCATCAAATTAATTTTTTTTGTTTAATTTAAATTTTTATTTATAGTTTCTGTTTTTATTAAATTTAATTTTAAAAAATTAAATTATTTAGTTAAATTTTTGTTGAAACTATATGACAATCAACTTTAAGTTGTGTTTGTTCTTTTCTATAATAACTATTTTTATATATCTGTGAATATGTTTGTGTTTCTCTGAATTTTTTGGGTAGAGTTATAGCCAATTATAGGTATGTAAAAGCCTATTATTAGCAGTGGTAGGAGCGGTAGTAGTGACAACAACTACAGTGATGGTAGTGGTAGTAGCGGCGGCAGAAATGGCAGTGGCAACAGCAGTAGTGACTGAAGCGGCAGCATTGGCAGTGACGGTAGCGGCAGTAGCGACAGCAACGATGGTAGCGACAGCAACAGTGGTGATAGCAACAGCAGTCACAGCAACTAAGGCAGAAGTGGTTGTGGTGCAACAGAGGTAGCAGTGGCCATAGTGGCAGCATCAGTGTAGCGGCATCATCAATAGTAGTAGTAGCTACAGTGGCAGTAGCGGCAGCAGTGGCAGCGGTGGCAGCAGTAGTAGAGGCGGTAGCGGCGGTGGCACCAACAGAAGTGGCAACACCGGCAGTAGCCGCCGTGGTAGTGGCAGCAGCAATAGGAGCAGCATCGACAGCATGAGTAGCAAGATGGCAACAAATGTGGTATATACGTCCGTATATAGTCAGTATATACATACATATAATTCTATAGTATTTTATGTACATATATACTGAGTTTATATGTACTCGGTATATTTGTATGCATAATACTATAATTTATATGTACAAATACTGTAGTAATATATGTACGAGTGAAATGCTAGTATATATGTACATTTTTACTATAGTAATATATATTTATCAAAACATAGTTTTTTTAAAATTTATTTTGATTTAGTGGGTTAAATTTCTTACAAATGTGGCATCATTTTTTTCCCATACTTAGCTAGTATAAGTGAATGAATTTTTCAACAGATATGAAGCACCGTGACACGGATAGCTTTTTCGCAGCAGAAAGTTGGTGATCAGAGGAGTAGAGGGAGAGAAAGCATCATCAATGCATTGATAGATTTACTTTATGCACTGTCGGTAGATACATTGATTAATAAGATGTATTATAATTTTTGTTATTTTTTTGTTTTAGTTCTTTAAAATATTGTATTAGAATAAGTTATTAGATGAATTTTTTTTGTTTAATTTAAAATTTTCATTTATAGTTTCTCTTTATATAAAATTTAATATAAAAATATTAAATTATTTAATTAAATTTTAATTTAAGCTGTATGACAATCAATTTTAATTTGTGTTTGTTCATGTCAATAATAACTATTTTTATATATCGGTAAATATGTTTGTGTGTCTTTGAATTTTTTGGGTAGAGTTTTAGCATATTATAGGTATGTAAAACCCTATTATTAGCAGCAGTAGCAGTGGCAGTAGCGACAGCGGTGCTAGTGATGGTAGTAGTGGGGGTAGTAGCTACTGCAGCAGTGGCTATGGCAGTGGTGAAAGTGGCAGCGGCGGGAGTGACGGCATCGGAAGCAGTGGCAACGGCAGCAACAACAGTAGCAGGGGCTGCATCGGAAGCAGCAATGCCAGCTGGTGGATAGCAGTGGCTGCACCGGAAGTAGCGGCAACACTAGAAGCAGAGGCGGTAGTGGTAATAGTGGCGGTGGTAGTAGCAGCGGCGAAAATGGTGACAATGATAGCTATGGAAACTTCGGCATGCGGTAGTAGCATAGGGAGCATCGGCAGCGGCAGCCACTGTAGTGGCCAGCAGCGGCAGCAGTGCCGACGACATCATCGGCAGCATCGACAGTAGTAGAGATAGTAGTAGTGGTATTGGCAGCGACAACAACAGTGGCAGCAGTAGTGGCAGCGGGAGCAGCAACAACATCACCAAATGTGATATATATGTATGAATAATGTCAGTATATACGTACATATAATACAGTAGTATTTTATGCACATATATACTGAGTATATTTGTACTCAATTTATATGTACAAATAATACTTTAGTTTTTATGTACATATACTATAGTAATATATATTCGAGTGAAATGCTAGTATATATTTACATATATACTCCAGGATTATATATTTATCAATACATTACTTTTTTTTATTTTAATTTGACTGAGTGGTTTAAATTTCTTACAGGTGTGATACTGCATTGTTCATCATACAAAGCTTGTATAAGTGATAAGATTTTTCACCACACATTATGTGCGGTGACACAGACAACTTTGTCGCAGTAGATTTTTCACTAGACTTTATGCATTGTCGGTAGATACATTAATGAATAAGATGTAATAAAATTTTGTTATTTTTTTGTTTCAATTATGTAAAATATTGAATTAGAATAAGTTATTAAATGATTTTATTTTTCTTTTCTATAAATTATTTATAGTTTTATTTTTTATTCAAATTGATATATAAATATAAAATAATTTAATTAAAAAATTCTAAAATAAATTAAATTCTGAAATAGTTTTGAAATTAAAATAGCTAGGGAAATAATCCATTGCTAAATTAGCAAATGAAAAATCCCATGCTAATTTAGCAAGGGAATTTTCCCTAGCTAATTTAGTTGGGGAAATCTTAAATTTAGTAACTGATTTTTCCGTCCCTAAATTTATTTAGCTAGGGACTATTTTCGTCACTAAAATTTAGCGACTATAATTTAGCTTGGGAATCTTCCATCATTATTTAGTTTAACGATAGAAAATATCATTTAGCTTGCTAATTTAGCTAGGGAATTTGTCTTTTTTAGTAAGAGATTTTTCTGTCGCTAACATTTTAGCTAAGGACACTTTCCCTTACTAAACTTTAGCGAGGAGCACTTTAGATAGGGAACCGATCCATTGGTAATCCATCGCTATATCCTGTTTAGCGACGGAAAATGCTCATTTAGCTAGGTAATTGTCCATAGCTATATGAGATTTTTCTCGTAGTGTAAAAAAGCTAGGGCAAGGCATTCAAGCACTCAAACAATTTTTCTTATCTTTACGAAGAGAATAATCTCAATTGTTTCAAGTCAGTACCAGTTTCAAAAAATGTAGTAATTATGCTTGTTAAATGCTTAAATCTTCATTATAGTCTGGCAGACATTATGAATATTACTAGAAATGAGGTGTCTTCTTCTCGGATTCATGGCTTCATGGTTTTGGTTGCATTTTTTGTTCATCAATATGGCTAATCGAAGCTTCATATCAGGAACTAGTTAGAAGCATAATAATAGGCTCATGCATCCATGTCATTGATAATGGCAAAGTAATTGTTAATAGAAAATTAAGCGCATGTGAGTAATGATTTATCTCTTTCAAAACTCTTTGAATGTTTTTTCCTATTTCCTGATTCTCATCCTCATCTTCTATTTATATGTATTGTTCATTTTCACACTATACAGTCCTTTAAATCACCATGATCAGCTTAAGGTATGTATCATTTTTATGCTATACAGGTCTTCTTCATCCTTATAACTATAACTACAATCATTCTATGCAGTTGGGAGCTAATAGGTCAGAAGATGCATCTAGATAGATTCATTCTCTACTGAGTGTTGTATTAAAGGAGTGCCCAAATCTAGCAAAGGATTTTGCACCCATTTCTTACCGAAAATGGCTCCCCTTAAGGTATCTTACTAACAACATTTCTCTATATTTATACTCTTCTTTGACACGTAGAGTTTTTTCTTCGTCATTGCCATGTGCTTTTATCCTCCCAGATTACGCGTTTCAAAGAGGATTAGTAATAAAAGATATAGAATATTTCATGAGATTCATGCAGATGCAATGACATCTAATGTGATTGCATCCTCTCCTTAGAAAAAATTTGGTTGTCATAAAGGTAATATCTATCATTTTTCCAACTCCTTAGAATGTTTTAAATGTGGTTGTGAGTTTAATTTATGCTTAGTATTAGCACCAAACATTACAGGGTTGCGACTTTACAAGGAAGCAAAGCTTTGGTGCAGTCATGGTGAAGTCACTTTAAGTTTCGAGAACTATGGTGTGTAGCTTGTTTGCTTCATCTTTCAAAGTGAGAAAATTTGTTTTCAGTGTTGGGATGATCATCTTGCTATAATATTTATTGGTGTTGTTGATGGGACTTGTGGAGTCATTTTCTAAACTCTCATGTCTTTTTTTTCTTTGAGATACGAGTAAGGTTCTACTATATAATTTCTCGTTTTCCTAAAATTTTCTTAACTTCTTGATAAAAAATTGATCTGTATTCTTCTAGTAGATGGGACTTCTATTTCTACCTAGGTGGCGTGTTGGAGGAGCTTGATGGGCATACTGATTTTATTCACAAGCAATTGTACAATGAATGGCTTCCTTGGTTAGATGAACAATTGTTGCTAATGAGTTGTGGATTTAAAAAAAAAGCAAGCTATATATCTACTAACAGAATCTTGCTTGATAGAATCACCATAAAATTTATACAGTTATTTACTTAATATATTTACACTCATAAGTTATAATGATAATAAATATAAATATTTTTTTATTTATTAATTCAAGTTATTTACCAAACATTCACTAAATATGTTAATTATCAATTTGGTTTAATTTTACTTCTTTGCTAAGTGGGCTTTTAATTTGCATTTAATTTGTTATTTTAGCTATAACTCAAGCCATAATGTACTATGTGTATATGTTTATGGGTTTTCTTAATCTCAAGTTTAATTTGTATAATGTGTGATTTGCATTAGTTAATTAACTAAACCCTCCACTTGTAGGGGTATGAAACCAAGAGATCAATTGATGCGGTGATATTTTCGAAGGGAAGAAGATGGAACTTATGGTATAGTAATGTATAAATGAAATTTGATTTTTATAAAAATTTTTAACATTTATTTTGTGAATTTGATATCTCTATTTTGGTTATCTTGGCAGTTATTCTATATAATTCGGTGATTCACAAGAATTGTACTCCAAAAAAGGGCAACATTAGAGCATGCCTTAAAGTAATGTATGCTACCCTTTTTTGTAACCTTAGCTCTCAATGTTGTTTGTTTAGAGCAATCTCAACCTAAAGTTTTACTTTCACCTTAAATCACAAAAAAAATGTTAATGAACTATGATATAAAGATGATTCACCTAAATATTTATCTATAGTC
This sequence comes from Sapria himalayana, assembly GCA_029783825.1. Lineage (NCBI taxonomy): Eukaryota > Viridiplantae > Streptophyta > Magnoliopsida > Malpighiales > Rafflesiaceae > Sapria > Sapria himalayana. The sequence continues at coordinate 6,091 of JAREIK010011410.1, read as the reverse complement.
AAATACTTTGATAGATAGTTAGACATATAGATAGATAGATATAGATAGACAGGACTAACAGACATACAGATAGATAGATAGATAGTATATAGAAATATAGATAAATATGGACATATAATTAGATAGATAATAGTTTAGATAGATAGATAAATAGATAGATGGATAGATAAAAAGATAGATAGATAGATAGATAGACAGACAAATAAATAAATAAAGTCTAACAAATAGGCAGATACACAATTTGATAGATAGACTAACAATTAAACAAACATAAAGGTAGATAGATAAATAGATTTATAAATAGATAGATAAATAGATATATACATAGATAGATAGATTGATTGAATGATATTTGATAGAATTGATTGATAGACATATTGTTGGATAGATGATTGATAGATGATAAAAAGATATATAGAATGATAGATAAATAGATAAACAATCAAATATATAGATAAAGAGATAGATACTCTTATTGATAGATATGATAATATATTGACACAGATAGAAAGAAAGATAGACAAATAGATAGATAGATAGATAGACAAATAAATAAAAAATAGATAAATAAATAGATTGACACATAGATAAATTTATAGATAGATAGAAATATAGATAGATGATAGATAGATAGATCGATAATAATTGATTGATTGACATATAGATAGATAGATAAATAGATAGAAATATAGATAGATAGAAAATTAGCAGATAGATAGATTAATTGAGAGACATATAAATTAGTAGATAGACAGATAAACAAAGACATAGATAGAAATTTAGATAGATAGATAGATATAATATAGAAGATAGATAGACAAATAGAGTCATATATATAAATAGATTATTATACAATATTTAGATAAATAGATAGATAGATAGATAAGTATATATATAGAAAGACAAACAGATAGATAGATATATAAATAGATTATCAAACTAATACACATACACACACACACACACACACACACACACACACACACATATAGATATATACTTAGATAGACAAATAGATAGACAAATATATAAAGAAAAAGAAAGATTGATAGATAGACATATAGATAGAAAAATAGATAGACTGATAGATAGATAGATGGATAAACAAATAGATAGACACTTAGTTAGACTGATAGATAAGCAGTAAGCTAGATAAAAGATAAATAGATAGATATATTGATAGATATAAAGATAGACAAATAGAAAGTCAAATCAATAAATAGATATATAGATATATGAAAAGACATTTTGATAAACATATAAATTAACAGATAGATAGATATATAGATATATAGATAAATAGATCGATAGAAAGGTAGATAGATAGATAGATAGGTAAGTAGGTAGATATATAGATAGACAAGTAGAAATATAGATAGATACACTAATATATCAATAGATATATAGATATATTGATAGATAGATAGCTTACAGATAGATAGATAGACAGATAGATAAATAGATAGATATATAAATAAATAAATAAATAGTAAAACAAATAAATAATATACATTAGGAAAGTAGTTAGGAAAGCAGACAATTGGGTAGGTGGGTTATATAAACATAGACAAACAAACAAATAATTACATAAAATGATAGAAAAAAATAAAAATAGACAAATAGATAGATTGATAGAGAAACTGATAAAAAAATAGATAGATAGACCTATTGATAACTAGAATGATATATAGATTGATTGATAGATTGATAGACAAATTGTCAGAGATATAAAAAATTGATCGACAAATAGATAGATGGATTGTTAGATAGACGAATAGATAGACAAACATATAAATAGATAGACAGAAAGATATATAGATATACAACAAAATAGAAAGATTTATAGATAAATAGATAGATTGACAAATTGATAGAAAGATTAATAAATCGACTAATAGGCTGATTAATAAATAAATTGATAGATATATTGATAGATAGATAATTAAAAGATTGATAGATACATAGATAGATAGATATATTAATTAATTAATTTTTGATTCCCATATATATATATATATATATATATATATATATATATATTATTGAGAAAAAGATTTATATAAGATAGATAGATAAAAAGATATATAGATAGATAGAGAGAGAAAGGTCTTACAGTTAGATAAATAAACATTAAAATAGATAGACAAATAGATAGATAGACAATTAGATGGATAGAAAAATAGATAGATAGATAGACAAATAGATATATAGATTGATAGATAGATTAATATATAGATTGATAGATAGATGAAAATAGACAAATAGATAATTGATAGATAGATAAATAGTCAAATTGATAATAAGATAGATAGATAAATAGATAGACAAATAGATATACATATAGATAGATAGATAGATAGAAAGATAGAAACACAACAGAATAGACAAATAGATAGATAGATACACATATAGATAGATAGACAAATATATAAACAGATAGAAAGAATAGATTGGCAGAATAATAGAGAATTTAAAAGATAGAAAGATAGGCATAAAGAAATATAGACATATAAATTGATAGAAAGATAGAAAAAATATAGACATATAGATTGATTGATGGACAATAGATAAATAGACAGACTGATAGATAGATATGCAGATAGATAGATAGATAAATATATAGTTACATAGAAATATAATTAATAGATAGATAAAAGATAGATAAACTTAAAAATAGATAGATATATAGATAGATTCATAATAGTTAAATAGATAAATAGATATAAAGGCAGATACATAGATAGATATAAAAATAATTAGAGAGATTGTTAGAGAAAATGATAAAGAGATTGATATTTTATTCATAGATAGATTAAAAGAGATATAGATAGAAAGAGAGATAAATCGATAACAGATAAATAGATAGAAAGATAGACAGATATAATATAATAGATAGATAGATAGATCAATTGTGGGATACATAGATAGATATATAGATAGAAGATAGACAGATAGATAAATAGATGATAGATAATATACAAATATAGATAAACAGATAGATAAATAGATTGATATAGAGATAGACCACGCAAATATATAGATAGATAGATAGACAAATATATAGATAGATAGACACATAGATAAATTAATAGCTAGAATGAAAAACTAAATGATAAATAGATCGATCAACTATTAGATAGTATATAGATATATAGATAGATAGATAGATAGATTAATAGATAGATAGATAGATAAACAAATAGATAGATAGATAGATATAGATATTGAATTGATTTGAATGATAGATTGATAGATTGATAAATAGATATAACAGATATATAGGTAGATATTACATAATAGGTAGATAGATTAATAGATAGATAGCTAAATAGATTGATAAATAGCTAGATAGACAGATAGAAAGGCAGATAGATACACAGATAGATAGATAGAGAGATAGATAGATAGCTAGATTGACAAAAAGACAGATAGAAGATAGACAAACTTCTAGAATGATAGCTAGATATACAATTAGATATACAGATAGATAACACTACAAAAAATATAGATTTAGCTATGGAATTTTAGCTAGGGATCAATCCCTGGTTAAATTGCAAGGGATTGGCTAGGGACTACAAGGATTGATGAGTTTTATGAAAAAAATAAATAACAATAGATTAGCGATGGATTAGCAAGGGAAAATTTTTCAAAAATTCTGCTAAGAAATTCGTGGGATTTAGTGACTGATTATAGATGGAAAATTTTCGTACTTCCGCTCTAGAAAAGTGGGATTTTAGCAATTGATTTTCAATGAATATCTCTTGTTAATAAAATTATTGATTTAGCGATGAATTTAATGATGAAATTTCTTCTGCTAATAAAATCTTTATTTAGCGACGGATTTTATGATGAAATATCTTTTGCTAATAAAATCTTGATTTAGCAATGGATTTAGAGATAGATTTTCCCTTGCTAATAAAATCCTTGATTTAGCGATGGATGTTCCCTTGCTAATAAAATCCAAGATTTAGCGAAGGATTTAGCAATAGATATTTCCTTGCTAATAAAATCCTAGGATTTAGTGACAGATTTAGTGATAGATGTTTCTCTTGCTAATAAAATCCTAGATTTAGCGATGGATTTGCGACGGATTTAGCGATAGATTTAGGGATGGATTTTTCATGCTAATAAAATCCTTGATTTAGTGATAGATTAAGTGATAGATTTTTCCTTTCTAATAAAATTATTGATTTAGCTAAACGATTTAACCACACATTTTCCCTAGCTAATAAAATTCATATCTTATTAATGGATTTAGCTAACGAATATCCCTAGCTAATAAAATACATATATTAAGTAAAGGATTTAGCGATGGAATTTCCCGAGAAAAAAATGCTTAATTTTGTGATTGGATTTAGCAACAAAATTTCTTTAGCTAATAAAATTTGTAATTTAGCGACGTATTTAGGGAAGGATTTTCTCAATCTAATAAAATCCATATATAGCGATGAATTTTTCCTAGCTTATAAAATCCATAATTTAGCTATGGATTTAGCGACGGTATTTCCCTAGCCAATATTTAATTATATAATTTTTTTATTTATGGAGTTAATATGTAAATTATCCCAAGCTAAAGTGTTCATCACAAAATATTAATGAAAAAACTATTTTCCTGGCAAATTTTTGAACAAAGAAAATTTACTAGCTAATTATATTTTTCCTTGCTAAATTTTATCGTAATTAATAGTAATAATTAATATTTTTGACTGAAATATATAGAAAGTTTCCTAGCTAAATTTGTTAGGGAAAAATCCCTAGCTATTTTCATTCAAAACATATACTATATTAAATTGAATAAAAACAAAAAGTAAAAGCTATTCAACATTTATTCTAATACAATAGTAACATTGTTAAAACAAAAACATAACATAGGTTATATATTCATTAAAAATTAAAAAATCATCCTCATCATTAGTTAGTGCATTTGTGCTAGCCTCTCTTATGTGGTATCTCTGTTGGAACATGATATTCTATTTGTCACGTAAAGGCCACTAACTATGACTCCATATAGGATATCTGGTGTTGCATTGCATTCTTAATTCTTTCATCTCATCATTCACTTCTTTTATTTCCTACATTTCTTCCTTCTAAAAAATATTCTACTGATCTTTCTTTTTCATTTCTATCTCAATAAATACAAAACATTCATGTATTTCAATTAATTTCTGTTCGACCACCTCATCCACCACTACTGTGATAAAAGAACTAGAAGCACATTGCTAAAACAAAAAGCAACTACCTTCGAGCCAATGTCGTACACTCACTACTTCTTCTTATCTCCTATGCTCTCCAAATAGATATGATCATATTCAATTGGTTGATGATCCATAGAACCCTCAACTAGGTGAGAATCAACTGGCACAGATACCTCCTTTAGATCATGTGTTAAGACATTATAAAATTCTATGCTAGATTTAAATTAAATAAATCAAATATTTTTTATTCCACACAACTTTCCAAATTTATTATAGTATTCTAAAATTTTATTAATATAATAGATTCTTATAGTAATCATCTGAGATTTTTTGTCAACAAATTACCCATCCACTTCATTCACATGCATCTTTCTGAAAATCTTATAAAAATTGAGATCTCAACCCAATTCTCCGGCCTAAAGTATGTATTTTTTAAGTCAAAAAATAAATATGTTAGAAAACTTTAGCTAAAATTGTAAAACCATGCAAAAATTTGATTTATTTGGACTATTAGACCAACTGTTAAATATATAAATGTTTTAAAGTTATAAATTGTACCAAATCCCAATCATGCTCAATGCTCGACTTTGACACTCCTTTGTGGCAAGACATTTCTGTACCTAGTCCAGCTACCTTAATCTATCAGTTTTGTTGGCTAACTCTACATTTTTTTCTTCTAGCTTCTCCCAATACTTAAGCCATCTGGGATACTCATCCTCGTGTATAAAATCAGGCCTATCATTTAGAATATTTAATTTATGGATAAAATTTGAGTATAGTTTAGCAGTTTTGCTATCCCATAATGACTTTATCTGTCCATCAAAGTGGGGCGCCCATGTACACTGATTCTATATATAGAAAATTCACAAAAAAACTATAATAATAACAAGGACATA
>JAREIK010011409.1:0-17004 GCA_029783825.1 Sapria himalayana | reverse complement strand
GATTTTCTAGTCGTTAGAGGTTACGGCTGGGGATTTCTATGGAGTGGCCGGCACACTTGCCGCTAGTAGGGTGGGGTTGTGACAACGCTGTGGACACCGATTTGGTGGAGTTTTGACAACTCCAAGAGGTAGAGATCTTTTCCTACTTGTGTTATTCTTTGGCTAAGAGCCATGTAAATGGTGAGGATGTTCTTAGGCTTGGATTAGCTGTGTTTTCGGTCTCAAAACATTTGAACCGAGTGGAGAAAATCCCCATTTTTATGGTCCGTGAACAGTGCCAACCCGAGGTTTCACTGTTCACGTGAATAGTGATGTGATTTTTGGTGTGATTTTTATGATGTTGAGTGATTCAAAATGAATTGCTTGTGTTTGTTAATTAGCCAATGTGAGCTAATTTTGGTGTTATTGGTTGTGAATTTGCATAACATGATTTATGTGGATTAATTATGTTAGTATATACATGTTTTATATATTAGCATGAGTTTGTTGGGATTGGCATCATGCATTCCATATGCACTGGGCACCCTAGAATATTAGGAGTGAGTGCATGACATGAAAGAAAACAAAAACGAAAATGTTTGTGAAAGGAATTTCGACGGAAGATTTTCCGAAGAATTGCCTTGGAGAGTCGTCCAACAGATCACTTCGGATGAGGACCATGACTGTTTCGGAGCGTTATCCAGCAATTCGCCTCGGAGGGTAGTCCAATATTTTACCGAAACTCGGTAGTAAGTTTTCGAGAACAAAAAGCTTTTGTTTTGAAAACTGGATCTTTTACTCGCATTCGGCTTAGGCATATGTGAGGGAGTCGGTGAGACTCGGGACATGGGATTGGTCATGTAGACATTCGAGTAGGTTCATGTAATTGCTTGGATGTGATTGTTTGCCATGACATGTGCACTTAGGTGGGGAGTAACCCACGTAGGAAATTATCACTACTGGGCTTTGCTCACCTTGTCGAGGGATCACCATTTCAGGTACAGGGAGTGTACAGGAGGACGGCGCTCACTAGAGGCCGCGTTTAGAAGAAAGCCGGGTTGTGGCTTTGGTAGAGACTTTTGTATAACATGTATTAGAAATGGTACATTTTAATATATGTTGGATTAAGAGTGATTTATTAACTCTTGAACTATTGTATATAGTTGATGTATTTTGTGGGTATTAATGCAGGGGCCCAAGTGGCCATTATTTTACTCGCATGTGGACCCTGTGTGGTCATTGTAAATTGTTAGGACAGGTTTTGTACCATGGGTAGAGCTCCCCGTACAAAGGAGACTCTGCCCGATTTTCATGAGTGGTGTCGGGTTACCCGACATCCACAAGTATTCCGCGGGTTGACGGGTTGTCAACGAGACACCCCGGTTTTGGGGCGTCACAATAACTAGCAAAAGCACTTTGCTGCATTCCGACGAACTAAAAAATGAGTTTGATCTATCTCAAATGGAAAGAAGACGGAAGGGTAACTTGAGACTCATGAAACTTTTGATCTTCTATCCTGAAAGACACAACACCCCTTATAAAGAGGAGAGACTTGACTGTGGCCTGCTGGAATGCCAAAGGTTTGACTTCCCCTACTCTTACCATTTTGAATGAAGTAATAATTTCATTCACTGAATTTTGAACCTTTTACTAATTTCATTCACTTTTTTAAATAGAAAGTTATGAGACAAATAAAAGGCTCAGTTGGTGTATATTCTTTCTTGGGTGTTGCTACATGACACCACTGGTGTAAAAAAAAGTCACCATAATTTTATAAGAGTAGTGATTTTTAGGCGGGTTACAAGGGAGGGAAGAAAGTGGGTAGTGGGTATTTATGTCATTTAACTTTTACACTTTCCAAGTTTACCCTTAAAAACTTTCTATTTTTGGAAATGGTGTCCAACACCATGGTGTCACCAAGCATTTTCCTTCCTTCAAACTGTATTATTCTATGCTTTGTTGCATAAATGTGAACACAAGTGCGTATTAACATTTGAGAGAGAATCACAGTAGCTGAAGAATATGATATATATATATATATATATATATATATATATGCTATTCAGATCATTTGTATTTTTATATGAGGGTTAATTTTTGGAAGAATATTGGTTTTGACAGATTTAAAATTGGGATAATGTTACCCCAGGCGACATGAGTAGGCCAATTCTGACCTCAGAAGATTATTTACTTGTGAAGGTTGGTCAAGAAACCCTCAAAATATTGGTAGGTCCTTAAATATTTTTTAAGAAATATTCTCTTCAAATGAACTAAAACCTACAAGTTCCCAATCATGGGATAATGTTATTGCAACTACTTTAAAATAAGCATTTGGCTAATAGATCCCAAATCCACAATTTTCCTCCATGATCTTCAATTAACCTCCTAAATATATAGGTCTGGTAATTCAAACTGGAAAAACCCCACAAAATTAGTTATAGAACTCCATGCAATGATTTTCATTTTAGTGTATCAGGTAATCAAGTTCAATAATTTATCGAATTTCATGGTAAAATGATTATCTAGAAGGCCTTATTTTGTCAATGTTGTAACTCATTGAAAAGTATCTCAAATTCCTAGTTAGTATAAATTTCTTTTTATAAAGAATATTGTAGAAAAAAATTTCAAAATTGATATGTTATTAAATTACGAAGATTTTCTATAAATGCTTTATATTACAATAAAAAAATATTATGAGATGCAAATAGATTTATGAAGATTATGTAAAATAGATAGAGATGTGAGGGAAAATGAGAAACATTTAATAGTACGTTAAAGCTTGTGATTCCAAGTCGTGTAAATAGAAGTGGAAAAACACGATTTTTTATTTTTTTTAAATCAAATAATTGCATTTTTTTTTAAAAACAATTAAATAATTGCATGTATTTGGTTTTTATTCCTTTGGAATATTTTCTATGACATAGTAGAATGATTTTCTTTCATTTATAACCAACCATATGAAGATAAAATTGATTGAGCCGCGTAAAAATCTCTAACAGCTTTGTATAAACTATTTTAATGTTATGTTCTCTTTCTTTCTTTTCTTTTTTCTATTCATTTTACTTATCATGTTGTATAGTATCATGTCTAGTATTCTGGTCTTACAAGGATTCGAATCGAAACTCTCGTTTCCCATCTCATTCTTTTACGACTTGAGGTTAAGGGCTATTGTTATGTTCTTTTAACTTTAAAAAATAATTTTTATTTGGTTCATTAGTACATGCACAACAATTAAAACAGGAATGAGACAAGTACCTAAAATTCATAATTTCATGACTGCATGATTAATTGATTACTGAAAGAGCTTCTGGTGGTGGTCATTTCTTAAAAGGACTCTTTGGATAAGCCCTTCTTCTGAAGTGATATAAATATTTCCAATGACATTTAAGAAAAAAATCTGGAAGATGAGACCACATGTGGTGGTGGTGGTACTGGTGATGGTGACCCTAGTACTAGTAACTGTTGGATTTATGCTCCAGAAGCAATCTAGACCGTTGATCAAGAGCCTTAATTAATAATGGGTCATAGGATCCCCAAGCTAGCTCATTAGATGACAGAGCCCATTTAACTGATTATTAAGATACAAGATGGAGCCCATTTTATTGGGCCCAAGGTGTTATAAAGCCCAAGGTGTTATAAAAAAGCTCCATCTTGTATCTTAATAATCAGTTAAATGGGCTCTGTCATCTAATGAGCTAGCTTGGGGATCCTATGGCCCATTATTAATTAAGGCTCTTGATCAACGGTCTAGATTGCTTCTGGAGCATAAATCCAACAATCTCCCACTTGCTTCGAAGCAAGTCTGGGACCGTAATCTTATCCGGGGCTACTCCACTAAAAACCCATATGTGAATTCCAAAATTAATAATGTTTTATATTAAATGTATTTTCCTTTGTAAAATATCAATAATTAATTGATGATTTTTTCTGTAAATCAACTAATTATTTTATTCTCTTGACTTATCAGTTTCTCTAACGGATCCCATGCACTGGCCAGTGACTTTCAATATCCGAGTACCGAAACATGTCAAGAGGATATTTCATACAAATTCCATTTTGTATATTTCATAAATACTTGATAATCAAAATACCATAATCCCCAAATTATCAAGATATTGGTCGTTTAAAATAGGCCTCACTTATTGATAACTCAAAGAACCATAGTAACTTAATTATCTATTTATAATATACTCAGGATTAAGAAAAATAACATATCTAATATCGCCTGAGATTTAAATCCTTTCACAGAAATTTATCCTTGATTAAATCTCTTTCGATCCTCTCAGAATGACCATAATTCATTCCAATATTTTATAATAACCAAGACTGATCATTTCATAAAATATTGCAGTCTAAATAAAGTGCCCAACTTTATTTAATAACTGTGAGACAATTCATTAATTATGAGAACCTGTGATCATGTCTTCAATGGACGTATCCATATGATCATATACTACATAATTAATCTGGACCTTATGCGTAAAATATAATGTGCAAAAAAACTTCATTTATTATATCAGAAAATGAAATTACAACTTGTCTTGCTCCTAGAGCACAAATGTAACCAACTCCCACTCAGCTCTAAAGTAAGCCTGGGACCCTCTTAAGACCCATACAATTTACATGCTTCTCAAACACACGTTCAGGAAGAGACTTAGTAAAAGGGTCTGCTAGGTTCTCCTCATATTCTATTTTAGTAACCACTGTATCTCCTCTATCAATGAAATCACGGATCAAGTGGTACTTTCTTAATATGTGTTTCTGCTTTTTGTGAGACCTTGGTTCTTTGGACTGTGCTACGGCCCCACTGTTATCACAGTAAAGGGTAATGGGCCGATCTGCACTTGGTATCACATGAAGATCCAAAAGGAATTTCTTAAGCCATACAGCTTCCTTTGCAGCTTCAGATGCAGCCACATATTCAGCTTCAGTTGTGGAGTCAGCAACACAAGTCTGTTTAACACTCCTCCAACAAATGGCTCCCCCATTTAGGGTAAACACATATCCTGATGTTGATTTACTTGAGTCAATATCCCCTTGGAAATCTGAGTCCGTATAACCAAGTGTTTTAAGACTCCCACTGGAATACACCAACATATAATCCCTCGTTCTCTTTAAATACTTGAGTATATGTTTCACTGCTGTCCAGTGTTCTACTCCGGGATCTGATTGGTACCGGCTTACTACTCCCACTGCATAGCAGATATCTGGCCTGGTACATAGCATAGCATACATGAGACTACCAACAGCCGAAGCATAAGGTTTTTTTACTCATGAGTTCTTTCTCTTCAGGAGTTTTTGGTGATTGCTCCTTAGAAAGATGAATTCTATGTCTGAAGGGTAGAAGTCCCCTTTTGGAATTTTCCATGCCAAACCTGGTCACTATTTTATCAATGTAGGAGGCTTGGGATAAAGCTAACACCTTATTCTTCCGGTCTCGTAAAAGTTTGATTCCTAGAATATAGTTAGCTTCACCCAAGTCCTTCATATCAAACTGCTTTTTCAGGTAACCCTTTACGTCTGATAACACTTTCACACTGTTTCCAATTAACAGAATATCATCTACGTAAAGTACCAAAAAGACTACCACTATTCCTTGAATTTTCTTATACACACATGGTTCATCAGGACATTTTCTCAAATCCATATAATTTGATAACTTGATCAAACCTGATGTTCCATGACCTGGATGCTTGCTTAAGCCCATAAATAGACCTATGCAACTTGCAAACCATGTGTTCTTGACCTAAGGCTATGAACCCTTTCGGTTGCTGCATATAGATATCTTCTTCCAGCTCTCCATTTAGAAAAGCTGTTTTGACATCCATTTGCCAAATCTCGTAATCGAGAGCTGCTGCTACAGCTAAGAGAATCCGGACAGATTTAAGCATGGCTACTGGCGAAAAAGTTTCATCATAATCTATACCCTCTTTTTGGGTGTAACCTTTTGCCACCAATCTAGCTTTGAAGGTTTCAACCTTCCCATCTGGTCCTCTCTTTCTCTTGTAGATTCACTTACACCCAATTGGTTTTACCCCTTTAGGTGCTTCTATAAGAGACCAAACTGAGTTAGAACCCATAGATTCCATCTCACGGTCCATTGCCTTTTTCCACTCTTGCACATCAACATCCTCCAATGCCTATTCGTATGTGGTAGGGTCGTCATCAGGATTATCCAAAACGACTTGATAAGTCTCTCCTAACAAGGCATACCTTGCAGGTTTACGTATCAGTCTCCCACTACGAGTTTGCTGCATTGGTTGTTGTACAGTGTACAGAAGGATCCAAGTTTTGCGGTTCAGGTGGATTACCAATCTCTTCATTATGTTCTTGTTCTTGAGTTTCTTGAATTTGGTCCTGAGTTGTTTCCTGTGTTTGTTCACCTTCGGATACATTTTGTACATTTTCCCCTCTTTGAACATCAACAGGAAACAGGGGTGGAAAAATAGGAGTTTGTGGTGGATCTCGAACTGAGTCAAGCTCTTCAAGAACCACTTTACTCTTAGGTTTAAAATTGTTCATATAATCCTCTTCTAAGAAAGTGGCATGAGTACTCACTATCACCTTCTTTTCCTTTGGATTATAGAATATTCCACCTCTCGTTCCCTTAGGGTAGCCAATAAACATACACATTTCTGTTCGAGATTCCAACTTTTGTTGTTTCTGTATCCAAGACGTGTGCTGGAGCACCCCAAATCCTAATATGGTTCAAGCTGGGCTTACGCCCTTTCCATAATTCTGTGGGTGTCTTTGAAACGGATTTAGATGGAACTAAATTTAGTATGTATGCAGCTGTTTCTAAGGCATATCCCCAGAACGATTCAGGTAATGATGAATAATTGAGCATCGACCTCACCATATCTAAAAGGGTTATATTTCTCCTTTCAGAGACTCCATTTTGCTGAGGCGTTCCAGGAGATGATAATTGAGATATTATCCCCTCTTGAGCCAAGTAAGACTTGAACTCTCCAGACAAGTATTCACCGCCTCGGTCAGACCGAAGCTGCTTGATATGGACACCCAATTGCTTTTCTGCCTCAGCCTTATACTCTCGAAATTTATCAAAAGCTTCAGACTTATGGCGCATTAGGTAAACATAACCATATCTTGAGTAGTCATCAATAAATGTGATGAAATACTCATACCCGCCTCGGGCTTGAACGCTCATTGGTCCACATACATCAGTGTGTACCAATTCCAACTGTATAGTGGCACGATTTCCTTTGGCCTTGAAGGGCCTCTTTATCATTTTACCTTCTAAACATGATTCACATACTGGTATAGGTTCAAAGATCAAGGAATTTAAAATTCCACTTTTAACCAAACCATGAATTCTACTAGAATTAATATGACACAATCGTAAATGCCACATATAGGTTTCATTTGAAACCTTCCTTTTCTTAGATAAAGGAAATTGCTCATCATCAGTATTTTCAATAGCATTAATACTATAGGACATAGGAGTTAAAAAATATAAACCATTTATCAATAATCCGGAACAAATAAAAGCGTTATTACTCTTTATTGAAACTGAGGAATTAAACTGCACTGTTAAACCATGTTCAACTAAACAACTAACAGAAACCAAATTCCTCTTAAAATCCGGAACAAATAAACAGTCTGATAAACATAAAGTCTTATTATTAAAACATAACTCCACTAGTCCTACTGCCATTACGGAGACATATTCCCCGTTTCCCAACTTCAAGCTTCTTTGTCCTTTACTGAGTGGGCTGCTTTGTTTGAACCACTGCAAAGAGTAACAAGCATGGTTAGTGGCTCCTGAATCAATGATCCATTTATCATTGTAATTCTCCACTAAACAAGCCTCAACAACATTTATACTACCCATACCTAGTTTTGGGCAATCCTTCTTCCAGTGACCTTTCTGTCCGCACTTGAAGCACTTGCCTTTCGGCTTCTTCATTGCAGTTGGTTTGAAAGCTGGACCTATTTCCTTCTGCTTTTTGTTCTTCTTTCCGCCCTTAGGTTTCCCTTTAGGTTTTGAAGAACTTTCAGCATGATAAACACTTCCCTGCTTCACGAGAGACCTTTCAGCACTCTCAAGCTCATGCATAAGTTCAATAGGAGTAAGCTTCAGTTTGTTCATATTATAATTCAATTTGAACTGACCAAAGCTATTGGGTAGAGATTCTAGGATCAAGTCAATCTTCATCTCTTGATCTAGCTTAGCCCCCATCACCTCCGCAGTACTGATGTGCCCCATCATTTTTAGACAATGGTCCCGCACATTTCCTCCAGTCATACGAGTGTTCATTAGTGCCCCTATGGCTGCTTGTCTAGCAGTACTGCTACTTTTAGCAAACATCCCATCTAGAGTCTGAATTATTTCTAATACACTCTCCAGATCATTAATTTGCTTTCGCAGATGTTCTGCAACGCTGGCAAGAATATAACAGCGAGCTGTCGTATTTGCCCTTTGCCAATCTGCAAATTGCTTCTTAGTTTCCTCTGAAGCATTAGCAGTGGGCTCCTGGGGTTTCGGAGTTGTTGTAATGAATTTTATTCTCTCAAAATCAAGGACAATGAAAAGATTGGTTTTCCATAGGTCGTAGTTATTTCCATCCAATGGTTTTTGACTCAAAATTGTAGCTAGAGGATTAAATAATGTCATTTTCTGAAATTTAAAAAAAAACACATATATTAACACGTAATCCACACAACAAACATACAAATATGTAGATCCCTTAAACTACTTATTATTAATGTTTATTGCAACAATAATTTAGTTTCCATTACAAATACTTACGTTGGGCAAGACATTTGTAATAAACTAAACTTTGAACATGGTAAGAGGGCCAAGAATACACGTTCAAAAACCGTTATAAACGTGTAATTCGAATAACTGTTCATATAATAAATTATATTTATTATAAATAACCGTTCTTATAATAAATTCTATTTATTATAATTTACCCACTAATAAATTATATTTATTATAAATAACCGTTCATATAATAAATTATATTTATTATAAATAACCGTTCTTATAATAAATTCTATTTATTATAATTTACCCACTCCATCATTGTTTCAATATTCTTTTTGGGCCTTTAATAACATTGACAGATCCTCGTTGGGAGGGTTATTAATATTATTAAAATTGAATGTAATAACCATTAATTTTAATTTCAAAATTATCTTTAATAACTAAGAATTGTCGACGTTGGGCCGTACAATCTTATTAAAATTTTGAAATTATTTTAGATCCAATCCAATAAAATCCGGCCATGCTTATCCGTTGGGGTATCACATAACCATTTTATTATTGGACCCTTAATGGAGCCCGCAGGTTTCAAATTAATTAAATTAATTTTTAACCTTCACCCATTCAATATTTTTATTATTAATTAATTAGGGTTTTCCATAATAATATTATCTAGATAAAACAAATATTATTATGCACATGTATGTATCAAATGATGCAATTATATGGCACCACCTATTCTAAATGGCATGTTAAGCGCATATCACATGTTATATCCATATAATTTAAACAATTATAAATATAGAATAATTTATAGGCCATAATCCATGGTTTCCTAGAAAAGAAAATTACAAGCCCAATATGGCCAAGAAGCCCAACTTGATATCTAGCCTGTACATCTTCTTTTCTTCAGGTCTTGTAAGTCTATGGGGTGTGGGCCAAGTTAGAATTGGCTTTTAGGGTTTTTGGCCCAAAAAAAAACACAAAACCCTAACTTGTCCCCTATTGAATCCGAGCACCAAAACGGCCGCCGACCGCCACACAAAACTCGGATTACCACGAACAACAGCCCATTGTGAGAAACCACACTACCAAAAATCAGCCCATTCTGACAACGCAGCGCCCCTTTTACATTTTTTTTTTTTTTATAATAAATCCGAATTTACATATAAAAAAAAATGCAGGAAAAATAAATAAATTAATAAATCAAGGAGGAAACCTAATCTTATGATTAGCCTCCTTGTTACATCCCCAAAAAAAATACAAGCAAAAACTATCATGGATTAAGGTCAAAACCAAATCATTCATTCATAATACAAAAATTATAAATAACATAAATAATAGAATCCTAGGTGCCATATATCTAATGTACATCATATATACATGAGAAATAAAATTATGGATTCAATCTATCACACACCGATTCAACCAGTGCTCTGATACCAATTGAAGGAATCATACAGCGGAAGCCATGAATCGCACAGTTAAATACAATGTATGATAGATATATTTTCATCACCCATTACTAACCTGTAGTAGTGCAGAAAATCTCTTCTAGAATCCACAGGACCTTCCAAGCTATTCTCTATGTGACAGATCTGCGTGTGGGCGCACCTGATCACAATAGAAACTAGATCTGAAAAACACTCTGAAACCTTTCGGTTTCTGTTTCTCTCTCAAGGTGTTTTCATAAACCTGAAGGCTAATAAAACTTCTCTATTTCTGGAGGCTAGGAAGCAGTGTATTTATAGACTGCTAACCCTAACCCCATTAGGGTTTTATAACACCTTGGGCTTTATAACACCTTGGGCCCAATAAAATGGGCTCCATCTTGTATCTTAATAATCAGTTAAATGGGCTCTGTCATCTAATGAGCTAGCTTGGGGATCCTATGGCCCATTATTAATTAAGACTCTTGATCAACGGTCTAGATTGCTTCTAGAGCATAAATCCAACAATGCCATGAGAAGCCATCCTTTCAATCCTGCCACTGATGTTCTCCAAGCTGCTCTCCGGGTGCGTGACGGTCCGAGAATGAGGGATCAATGAGCTCTTCCCTTTTCTCCCAAGATTCGATCCAAACCGAAATGTGGAGTACTCCCAAAAGGAAGAAAAATGGGATATGTCTATCTCTCTCTCTCACACATCTCTTTATATATATATATATATATATATATATATATATATCACACTTTAGTTGGACCACTTGACTTAATGGGCCAGTCAAGTAAATTAGGGTGAGCCCATAAAAATCAAACAATAATATGTTTCCAGCCCCATTATGGTTCACAATGCAAAATGAACTTAACACTGATTTATAATATTATCAAGTTGATTATGTAAGTCCACACATAAAAATTCCAACAATTCTCCCACTTGGACTACATAATCAAACATCACAACATACATATAATCATAAATCAATGTCTCATAGAATCTCATCAAAACAAATAATCAAAAGCAATCATATATGCTTCATTGCTTGATTTATAGAGAAAAGTACAATAATAGCAATCCTTCCAACAATAGCATAGTATTACGATGCCAAAAATGGCTCCCACTAACTTAATACAACCTAGGCTTCCAAC
This sequence comes from Sapria himalayana, assembly GCA_029783825.1. NCBI lineage: Eukaryota > Viridiplantae > Streptophyta > Magnoliopsida > Malpighiales > Rafflesiaceae > Sapria > Sapria himalayana. The sequence goes on along the minus strand of JAREIK010011409.1, from coordinate 5,709 downwards.
AACCCCATTTGAGATACATGTTCCTGAAACGCAAGCATGGGTAAGCCTTTTGTTAATGGATCCGCCAACATACCTTTTGTGGACATGTATTCAATATCAATAAGAGACTCTGCCACTTTCTCCTTAACAAAATAGAACTTTACATCAATATGTTTGGAGCGAGAAATACTCCTAGTGTTCTTGGAGAAAGCAATAGCTGCGGAATTATCACAAAATAATTTCAGCGGTCTAGAAATGGAGTCAACAACTCCCAAAGCCGAAACAAAATTCCGCATCCACATAGCATGACAACAAGCCTCATAACATGCCACATACTCTGCCTCCATAGTTGAGGATGCTGTAAGTGTTTGCTTGACACTCTTCCAAGATACAGCTCCTCCTGCCATCATAAAAATATAGCCTGTAGTGGATTTCTTATCATCTATGCAGCCGGCAAAATCAGCATCACAAAACCCAACTACATCAAGTAAGCTGGTGCGCTGATATGTCAACATTAAGTCCTTAGTTCCTTGCAAATACCTAAGGACCTTCTTAGCTGCTTTCCAATGCTGACTCCCAGGATTGCTCAAGTACCTTCCCAACAGGCCCACAACAAAAGCAATATCAGGGCGTGTACATACTTGAGCATACATAAGGCTGCCCACCACAGATGAATAAGGAATGGTCCTCATTTCCTCTCTCTCATCATCATTTTGGGGACACTGAGCCTTTGAAAACTTATCACCCTTCACAATTGGCGCTCTAGTAGATTTACAGTTCTGCATATTGAACCTCTTCAATATCCTTTCAATATAGGCTCTTTGAGATAATTTAAGCACTCCATTAGCCCTATCACGAAGAATCTTTATGCCCAAAACATAAGAAGCCTCACCAAGATCCTTCATGTCAAAATGGGTTGACAACATGTGCTTTGTCTCAATCAACAAGTCAGGATCATTTGATGCGAGTAGTATATCATCAACATATAAAACAAGAAATATGTAACTACTCCCACTGACCCTCAAATATATGCATCTATCAACTGTATTCTCTTTAAAGCCATTTTGGGTGATAATCTTATCAAACTTTAGATACCACTGCCTCGAAGCCTGTTTAAGACCATAAATGGACTTATTGAGCTTGCAAACTAAATCTTCCTTTCCAACTTCTACAAAACCAGTAGGTTGCTCCATATACACCTCCTCATCCAAATCACCATTCAAGAACGCTGTCTTGACATCCATCTGATGTAGCTCCAAATCAAAATGAGCTACTATGGCCATAATCACTCTAAAAGAGTCTTTGGTCGACACAGGTGAGAAGGTTTCTTTGAAATCAATTCCTTCTCTTTGACTATAACCTTTAACCACAAGTCTAGCTTTATATCTTTCTACTTTCCCGTTAGAATCACGTTTGGTCTTAAAGACCCACTTACACCCAACTGGTTTACAACCATGTGGCAGTTCAACCAAGTCCCAAACACCATTCATATGCATAGAATTTATTTCATCATCCATGGCTTCTTTCCAAGAAGTGAATTGAGGACAATGAATTGCTTCTCGATAAGTGACTGGATCAAAAGCATCATAACCATCATACTCATGCTCCTGCAAATAAACCATATAATCATCTGAAATAGCTGCCCTACGAACTCTCTGTGATCTTCTCAAAGGAATCTCACTAACAGCAGTGTCATCTGCAGGAAGGCCAGATTCCATTTGATCACTATGTTCTCCTTGATTAGTGGCTTGCTGTTGGACAACAGGAACATCCACATATGGAACATGAGATGTAGGAAAAGGAATCACAACATGCTCTTCTCTAAGAGGTATCTCACGAGGCACAAAATTTGGATGAGCATCAATTTCATCCTCAAAATATACAGCCCTGTCTGACTCAATGATCCTGGTGGTATGCGATGGACAATAAAATCTAGAGCCCCTTGATCCAATGCAATAGCCAACAAAGAAACCACTAATGGTTCTAGGATCAAGTTTCTTTGACTGTGGGTTATAGGGCCTAACCTCAGCCTTACATCCCCAAACATGGAAATGGTGAAGACTGGGTTTCTTTCCTGACCATAGCTCATAAGGTGTCTTAGGCACAGACTTACTGGGCACTTGATTCAAAATAGTATGCCGCAGTCCTTAAAGCTTCACCCCATAGAAAATCTGGTAAAGAGGAATTGCTCAACATGCACCTCACCATATCTAACAATGTGCGATTCCTCCTTTCTGCAACCCCATTCTGTTGAGGAGTGCCTGGCATTGTATATCTCGCATTAATGCCACATTCCAACAGAAACTTAGCAAATGGTCCAGGATTTCGTCCAGTCTCATCATATCTTCCATAATACTCGCCACCTCTATCAGACTTTACAGCTTTAATGGGCTTTCCTAACTGCAACTCCACCTTAGCCTTAAAGGCTCTAAACACATTTAGGGAGTCAGATTTCTCATGGATTAGTTCAACATAACCAAATCTAGAGAAATCATCAATGAAAGTGATGAAATATTTATAACCCCCTAAGGCAGTTGGTGTCAAAGGACCGCATATATCTGTGTGGATCAAGTCTAAAGTACTTTCACACCTGTCAATCTTCTCCTTTCTGGTCTTTGCTGTCATCTTCCCCTTTAAGCAAACCACACAAGTTTCAAAATCTGAGAAATCAAGATTAGAAAGCACACCATCTTTTACCAATCTCTCTAATCTTTGCCTAGAAATATGGCCTAGGCGTTTGTGCCACAACATGGAAGAACTCAAATTCATTCTAGCACGCTTGCAACCAACAACAGAATTAACTGAAGATGAATCACATAACAAACCATGATGCAAACTGAGACAATAAAGATTTCCAAACAAAACACCATTACCCATTAATTCTGAGTTGCAAAAAATATCGACTTTTCCATCTCCAAAGTGAAAAGAATAACCAAGTCTATCCAAAGAAGACACAGAAATCAGATTCCTCCGAAGTGAGGGTATAAAAGCCACATTGTGTAACAACAAAAACCTTTCTGTGATCAATTTCAGCTTTATCATGCCAAAAAATTCCACTTTTACTTTGCTTCCGTCACCCATATACACACATTCTTCATGCTTTGACGGCTTCCTTCTGTTTGTCATCTCCTGCAAAGAATTAGTGACATGAATAGTAGCTCCAGTATCTAACCACCAAGAATTGACATGAACATCAACAATATTTGTCTCAATCATGTTTGCATTCAACTTAATCATAACAACAATTTCACCTTTCTTTTTCTTTTCTAGCCAATTTTTAAATTTGAAGCAATCAGCTTGCTTGTGGCCAATCTTATGGCAAAAGTTGCACTTCCCTTTGAATTTCTCACTCTTTGCAGTATTAGAAGAAGCATGTGCATTAGAGGTTCCTTGATTTGAATTCCCCTTTCTCTTGAACTGCTTAAAGCCTCCAAAATTCTTGTGTAGAGGTTTTTTCTTCACATTACTGACTTGATCAGTTACAAGAGCAAGGGAGTGAGTCTCATTTTTCTTCAGTGAGACTTCATGTTGCACTACAATAGACATCAACTCTTCCAGAGTCCATTCTTCCTTCAAGGCATTGTATGTCAACTTCACTGCATCAAAGGAAACAGGAAGAGACTCAAGTATCAACCATTTCAGAAATTTTTCACTCAACTCCACTTTCATCTCATTTGCCTTGTTGAAGTAGTGCCTTAGCTTGATGATATGATCTCTAACTCCACTGACTCCATCATATACTGTAGTTGTAAGAAGCTTTAAATGAGTTGCCATTTCTGCCTTATCAACCTTGGTATAATTGGCCTTCACATATTCTAAGAAGTCTTTGGCCCTTTCCGTCTTTGGCACGCATTCTTTGATAGATTTATCCATAGTGTATCTCATCACCGTCAAACAGCTCCTGTTGGAGTGCTCCCATCTTTCATAAAATGATCTTTCATCTGTAGAGCTCTCATTAGTGGGCTTACTTGGTTCATCAACCCTCAAAGCCAAGTCCAGATTTTGCAGAGTCATATGCACGTTAAAGGACTCAAACCATTCTTCAAAATTATTTCCAGTAAGAGGTTTGATGGCAGACAATTGCAGAGAAATGCTAGGATTGCTTGTAGCTGGAAAATAGCAAAATTCAACAATATGCATGTTGTTACAATATCATGCATTTGCTAGTTTCCATAATTTCTTAATTTAGCAATAGCTTGGAATTAAAAAAAATTCCACGGCGATAAGGACAACTAATTAAATATTACAACCAAGATGTACTAATTTTATTACCGAAAGGGCAAAGAAAATTAGTACGGTTCATAATATACAATTAATTTCCTTCATCAATCTAAGCATCCTACCAAGCATTATTATCATCGATAGGACAATTAAAATACCCGTATGGATCTTAGTAATCACAATAACAAAGCAACTAAATGTGGGAGTCAAAAAAAAAAAAAAAATTGACATATATAGGGTCACGATAGGCAACCACATATATGTTCATTATTGTCATGATAAGGTTAAATATTTAATTTGCACAATTTGACACACTTGGAATTGCGATAGGCAATCACACAAGTGTTCATTATTGTCATAATAAATTTAAATAATTAACGAAATTGACCTTGGACAACATTATTGGTAAAAAAAAAATTATGTCATAAAAAACAATGATTATAATAATTGTCCTAGTAAAATCAATTTTAACAAATGCATAATCAATCCAAGCATACCAAGGCAAACAAACAAAAAAAAAAAAAATGGTTTTTTTTTTTTTTTATTTAATTACATCATGATGACGTCATGATGACGTCATCATGTCACTGTTCATCTTCTCCTCCATATGAACACGACTGGTTCTGGCAATTTTTTTTTTTTTTTTTTTTTATTTTTGAACTGAAATACTTAAATACTTAAATTTCCTTCAATACAAACCCAAGAATGCACAAAAAAAGGGAAAAAAAACGCATAATAGCAAGAACCAAACAAGCCCTAATTTTCGAAATACCAAGATGAGCTCCAAAAACCACAAAAAAAGGATGGGTTTTGCTCCAAACAACATTCTCTACCTGTATCCAACCTCAATCGGGCTTGAAAACCAAGAATAAACACCAAACGAAGAGAAAAAAAAAAAAAAAGGCTTCCGTAACCAAAAAAAAAAAAAAAAACGAGAGAACCAAAATAACCCAAATTGCAGCTTAAATGTCTTCCATGCCAGCTCTGATACCAATTATTGGAACATTTAAACAAGATAGGATCACATGTCAACATTTAAGCATGCATTTAATAGAAAAACGAAATGGTTACCTGGATTGATGCCATGAGAAGCCATCCTTTCTATCTGCCACTGATGTTCTCCAAGCTGCTCTCCGGGTGCGTGACGGTCCGAGAATGAGGGATCAATGAGCTCTTCCCTTTTCTCCCAAGATTCGGTCCAAACCGAAATGTGGAGTACTCCCAAAAGGAAGAAAAATGGGATATGTCTATCTCTCTCTCTCACACATCTCTTTATATATATATATATATATATATATATATATATATATATATATATATATATATATATCACACTTTAGTTGGACCACTTGACTTAATGGGCCAGTCAAGTAAATTAGGGTGAGCCCATAAAAATCAAACAATAATATGTTTCCAGCCCCATTATGGTTCACAATGCAAAATGAATTAACACTGATTTATAATATTATCAAGTTGATTATGTAAGTCCACACATAAAAATTCCAACAG
>JAREIK010011408.1:0-26098 GCA_029783825.1 Sapria himalayana | reverse complement strand
TTAATAAACTAAATATTATATATATATATATATATATATAATATGATCAAAATATAAATTAATAAACTATTATTTATTGATAGATAGTTATATATTATTTATAAATACTTAAATCTTTAAAGATGGTTTAAATGTTTAAGTATTTATGGGTTTTGAGATTTTGGGGTTTAGAAGTTCAATGATTTAAGCATTTAGGCATTTACTAGTTTATAGGTTTTATATAAACTATAAAATAAAAAAAAATTATTTTTGTGATTTTATCTCATTTTCAAAGATGATAACTTTTAAAAATATAATAATTTTTAAATTATTTTAAAATGTAAATATAATATTTAGTTATAATAATCTTAAAAATTATATATCATGTAAATTCAATATAAACAATTTTATTGATAAATATTGTAATAATGATCAAAAAATAAATTAATAATCTATTATTAATAAGATAGATATCAATTAAAATATAATTACAAAACCTAAAATGATTCAGAAGCAAAGCAAAATATATTACTTTATAATAATTTTTTGTTTGAATTTTTTTTCTTTTAAAAGTTTATCTATAATTTTTGATGAAAAATAAGTTATATAAATTATTTTTGTCTAGCTCAATTAATTTTGTAATTAATATTTGTATATAAATAAACTAATAAATAATTAAAATGTATATATAGAATTATAGAGAATACTAATAAAAATGAGATTTATGATTTATTATTTATGGTATACCTATTTAATGGTTTAAGTTTATCGTGGTTTTGGGTTTAATGAGTTTATTGATATACCTATTATTTAGGATATACCTATTTATATGTTTACACATTTAGGTTTTATTTATTGATTTATAGGTTTTATTAAATCAATGTAATAACAAAAAATTTATTTTTATGAATTTTTGTGATTTTCAGAGGTTATAACCTATGAAAATATAAAATTTTTTTATAGTTCTAAAATATGAATACAATACTTTGTTATAGTAATCTTAATAATTATATTTGATGTAAATTCAATATAAAAAATTTTATTAATATATATTATTTTGATGATCAAAAAATAAATTAATAAACTATTATTAATAAGACAGATATTAATTAAAATATATTTTCAGAAACCAAAATAATTCAAAATCAAAGTAAATTATATTACTAAGTAAAATTTTAAAATTTTGAAATTTTTTTTATTTTTATAAGCTTATATTTTTTTTCATAAAAAATTATTTATTTAAATTATATGTCTCAGTCATTATTTATTTTGTAATTAATATTTATATAAAAATAAACTAAAAAATAATTAATATGAATATTTAAAATTATAATAAATACAAATAATAATGAGATTTATTATTTATTATTTAGGTTATATAGGGTTAATGGTTTAAGTATTTAGGGGGTTTTGGGGTTTAGGAGTCTAGAGATTTAAATGTTTAGGCATTTAGTGGTTTATAAGTTTTATTTAAATAATAAAATAATAAAAAAATTATTTTTGTGATTTTTTATCATTTTTGAAGGTTATAACCTTTGAAAATATAATAATTTTTAAATTTGTTTCAAATGTAAATATAATATTTTATTATAATAATCATAATAATTATAAGACATTTATATTCAATATAAGTAATTTTATTGTTAGATATTATAAAATTGATGAAATAATAAATTAATAAACTATTCTTAAAAAGATTGATCACAATTATAATATAATTGCAAAACCTATATATAATGATTCAAAATCAAAGTATAATATATTACTAAATAATAATTTCTTGTTTTTAAATTTTTACTTCTTTTTATAAGCTTATTTTTTTTTGATTAAAAGTAAATTATAAAAATTATAGTTGTCTCTCTCATTATTCATTTTGTAATTAATATTTTTATAAAAAATAAACTAATAAATAATTAAAATGAATATTTAAAATAAAAATGAATACAAAAATAAAATGAGATTTATGATTTATTATATGTGGTATCCCGATTTAATGGTTTGATTATTTAGGAGTTTTGTCATTGAGGAATTTATCAATTTATGTTTTTAGGTATTTAGTGGTTTATAGGTTTTATTTATATAATAAAAATAAAACAATTTTTTTGATTTTTTTTGATTTTCCATGGTTATAACCTTTAGAAATAAAATAATTTTTAAATTTTTTTGAAATGTCAATACTATGTATAATTATATTAATCTTACTAATTATATATCATATAAATTCAATATAAACAATTTTAATGATAGATATTATAATAATGATAAAAAATTAAATTAATAAACTATTTATAATAATATAAATATTAATTAAAATATATTTACATAACACAAAATGATTCAAAATCAAATCAAAATATCTTACTAAATAATAATATTTAATTTTAAATTTGTTCTTTTTATAAGCTTATATTTTTTTTGATTAAAAAAAATCATTTAAATAATATTTGTCTTACTCGAAATTTATTTTGTCATTAATTTTTCTAAATAATTAAACCATAAAAAAATTTAAAATGAATATTTAAAATTATAATAAATAGAAATAAAAATTAGATTTATTATTTATTAAGTAGTATATAGATGTTAAAATGTTTGTGTTTTTAGGGGTTTCGGGGTTTATGAGCTTACTAATTTATGTAAGTCAGCATTTAATGGTCTATAGGTTTTATTTAAAAAATAAAATAACTAATAATTTATTTTTATTATTTTTTCTCATTTTTTTAGATTATAACCTTTTAAAATATAATAATTTTTAATTTTTTTTAAAAGTGAATACAATATTTATTTATAAAATTCATAATAATTATATATCATATAGATTAAATATAAACAATTTTATTGATAGATATTCTAATAATTATCAAAAAATAAATTAAAAATCTATTATGAATAATATTGATATTACTTAAAATATAATATCAAAACCTAAAATGATTCAAAATCAAAAAAATATATATTACTAAATAATAATTTTTTGTTTTTAAATTTATATTCTTTTTATAAGCTTATCAATTTTTTGATTAAAAATAATTTTTATAAATTATATATTTAACATATAATTTATTTTAAAATTAATACATATATAAAAATAAAAAACTAAATAATTAAAATGAATTTTTTAAATTATAATGAAAACAAATAAAAATGAAATTTATTAAATATTATTTAGGGTATACCGATTTAAATGATAATGTATATAGGGTTATCTGGATTTTGTAGTTTAGTGATTTAAATGCTTAGGAATTTAGTGGTGTATAGGTTTTATTTAAACAATAGAATAACGAAGAAAAAATATTTTTTTTTTATTTTTTCACTTTTACAAAGGTTATAACCTTTGAAAATATAATAATTTTAAATATTTTTCAAAAGTGAATACAATATTTAGTTATAATAATCATTATATTTATATATCATATAAATTCAATATATAGATTTTTATTAAATAAATATTCTAATAATGATGAAAAAATAACTTAATAATCTATTATTAATAAGATAGATGTCAATTAAAATATAATTACAAAACCTAAAATGATTCAGAAGCAAAGCAAATTATATTACTATATAATAATTTTTTGTTTTGAAATTTTTTTTTGTTATAAAAAGTTTATCTATAATTTTTTGATGAAAAATAATTTACATAAATTATATTTGTGTAACTCATAAATTATTTTGTAATTAATATTTATATAAAAATAATTAAATAATTAATTAAAATGAATATTTAAAATTATAATTAAAAATAATGAGATCTATTATTTATTATTTAGGGTATACCGGTCTAATTTAAATTTGATCAGTCTTACTAATAATTTATTTTGTAATTAATATTTCTATAAAAATAAACTGAAAATTAATTAAATAAAATTTAAAAGTATACTGAATAAAAATTAAAATTAGATTTATGATTTATTATTAATGTACACTAGTTTAATGGTTTAAGTATTTAGAGGTTTTATCTTTTAGGAGTTTAGCGATTTAGGTTTTTAGGCATTTAGTGGTTTGTTGGTTTTATTTAATGAATAAAATAACAAAAAAAAATTTGTAATTTTCTCTAATTTTTATTGGTTATAACCTTTGAAAATATAATAATATTTAAAATTTTTTGAAATGTGAATACAATATTTAGTTATAATAATATTAATAATTATATATGATATAAATTTAATATAAATAATTTTATTGATAGATATTATAATAATGATCAAAAATTAAATTATAAACTATTCATAATAAATAGATATTAATTAAAAATATTTACAAAATCCAAATTGATTCAAAATTAAAGTAAAAAATATTATTGGATAATAAATTTTAATTTTTAAATTTTTACTTCTTTTATAAGCGTATATATTTTTTTTGATTAAAAATAATATTTATATTATTAATAATAGTTTATTAATTTAATTTTTGATCATTATTATAATAGCTATCTTTAAAATTTTTTATATTGAATTTATATGATATATAATTAGTAAGATTAATATAATTATACACAGTATTCACATTTCAAAAAATTTTAAAAATTATTTTATTTTCAAAGGTTATAACCTTTGAAAATCAGAAAAAATAAAAAAAAATTATATTTATTATATAAATAAAACCTATAAACCACTAAATACCTAAAAACATAAATTGATAAACTCCTAAATGACAAAACTCCTAAATAATCAAACAATTAAACTTGTATACCACATAAAATAAATCATAAATCTCATTTTAATTTGTATTTATTATAATTTAAAATATAGATATTAATTATTTATTAGATTATTTTTTATTGAAATATTAATTACAAAATAAATAATGAGCGAGACAACTATAATTTTAATAATTTATTTTTGATCGAAAAAAAATATATAATCATATAAAAAGAAGTAAAAATTTAAGAACAGAAAATTTTTTATTTAGTAATATATTTTACTTTGATTTTTAATCATTATATATAGGTTTTGCAATTATATTTTAATTGCTATCAATCTTATTAACAATAGTTTATTAATTTATTATTTGATCTATTTTATAATTTCTAACAATAGAATTACTTATATTAAATTTAAAAGTCTTATAATTATTAAGATTATTATAACTAAATTTTATATTTACATTTGAAAAAAATTTAAAAATTATTATATTTTCAAATGTTATAACCTTCAAAAATGATACAAAATCACAAAAATAATTTTTTTTATTATTTTATTATTTAAATAAAACTTATAAACCACTAAATGCTTAAACATTTAAATCTCTAGACTCCTAAATCCCAAAACACCTTAAATACTTAATACATTAAACCTATATAACCTAAATAATAAATAATAAATCTCATTTTTATTTGTATTCATTATAATTTTAAATATTCATTTTAATTATTTTTTATTTTATTCTTATAAAAATATTAATTACAAAATAAATAATGAGTGAGACATATAATTTAAATATATTATTTTTTATGAAAAAAATAACCTTATAAAAATAAACACAATTTCAAAAATTTAAAATTGTATTTAGTAATATAATTTACTTTGTTTTTAAATTATTTTGGGTTCTACAAATATATTTTAATTAATATACATCTTAGTAATAATAAATTATTAATTTATTTTTTGATCATGATAATAATATATATTAATAAAATTATTTATATTGAATTTACATCAAATATAATTATTAAGATTATTATAAATAAGTATTGCATTCATATTTTAGAATGATTTAAAAATTATTATATTTTCAAAGGTAATAACGTTAGAAAATCACGAAAATTCATAAAAATAAATTTTTTGTTATTTCATTAATTAAATAAAACCTATAAACACCAAAATGTGCGAACATATAAATCAATAAACTCTTTAATCCCAAAACCACAAAAAACATAAACCATTAAAAAGGTATACCCTAAATAATAAATAATAAATCTTTTTTTATTAGTATTAATTATAAGTTTAAATATTCATTTTAATTATTTATCAAATTATTTTTATAGAAATATTAATTACAAAATAAATTATTAGTAAGATAGATATAATTTAATTAATTTATTTTTCATCAAAAAAAATATGAGCTCATAAAAAGAAGCAAAAAATATAAAAAAATTATTATTTAGTAATAAATTTTACTTGGATTTTGAATATTTTTAGGTTTTGCAATTATATTTTAATTTATATCTATCATATTAATAATAGCATAGTAATTTATTTTTTGATAATTGATTTCATATCTATCAATAAAATTATTTATATTTAGTTTACATTATATATAATTATAATGATTATTATTACAAAATATTGTATTCATATTTTTAAAAATTTTAAAATTATTATATTTTCAAAGATTATAACCTTTGAAACCGTGAAAAAATATCAAAAATAATTTTTTTGTTATTTCATTATTTAAATAAAACCTATAAAACATTAAATGCCTAAAAACATAAATTGCTAAAATCATAAACGAAAAAACCTCTAAATACTTAAAATATTAAACTGGTATACATTAATAATAATTCATAAATCTAATTTTAACTTTTATTCAGTATAATTTAAAATTTTTATTTTAATTATTTATCTGTTTATTTTTATAAAAATATTAATTACAAAATAAATTATTAGAGAGATAGATCTAATTTTAATTAAAACAATATATCTTATTTTGATTTTGAATTATTTTAGATTCTACAATTATATTTTAATTTATATCATTTTTATTAATACTAGTTTATTAATTTATTTATTGATCATTATTATAATATCTATTAATAAAATTATTTATATTTAGTTTACATTATATATAATTATTAAGATTATTATAACTAAATATTATATTCACATTTAAAAATATTTAAAATTATTATATTTTTAAAGGTTAAGACCATCAAAAATTAAAAAAATTCAAAATATTAAATATTTTGTTTTTTAATTCTTTAGATAATAACAATATATCACTAAAGGTCTAAACACTTAAATCACTAAACTACTAGACCCAAAAACACGTAAATACTTAAATCATTCAATCAGTATAATCTGAATAATAAATAATAAATCTCAATTTTATTTGTATTCATTATAATTTTAAATAATTATCTTAATAATTTATTAGTTTATTATTATAGAATTATAAATTACAAAAAAAATTATGAGTAAGACAAATTAATATAAATAATTTATTTATATTAACAAAAATATAAACTTATAAAAAAATCAAAACATTAAAAAATTATTATTAAATAATATATTTTACTTTGATTTTGAATAAATTTAGATTTTGCAAATATATTTTAAATAATATCTATCTTTTTAATAATAGTTTATTAATTTATTTATTGATCATTATTATAATATATAGCAATGTGATTATTTATATTGAATTTAAATGACTCATATTTATAACGATTATTATAACTAAATATTATATTTACATTTAAAAAAATTTAGAAATTTTTTTATTTTCAAAGGTTATAACCTTCAAAAATTAAAAAAATAATAAAAATAAATTTTTTGTTATATCATTGTTTAAATAAAACATATAAACCACTAAATGCCTAAACACTTAAACCGCTAAACTCCTAAACACAAAAGCCCCTAAATACTTAAACTTTTAAACTCGTAAACCTTAAATATAATTTTAATAATTTATTAAAATATTAATTAGAAAATAAATTATGAGTGAAAAAAATATAATTTAAATAATTTATTTTTCATCAAAAAAAATATGAGCTCATAAAAAGTAGCAAAAAATATAAAAAAATTATTATTTAGTAATAAATTTTACTTGGATTTTGAATATTTTTAGGGTTTGCAATTATATTTTAATTTATATCTATCATATTAATAATAGCATAGTAATTTATTTTTTGATAATTGATATCATATCTATCAATAAAATTGTTTATATTTAGTTTACATTATATATAATTATAAGGATTATTATTACAAAATATTGTATTCACATTTTTAAATATTTTAAAATTATTATATTTTCAAAGGTTATAACCTTTGAACATGTGAAAAAATATCAAAAATAAATTTTTAGTTATTTCATTGTTTAAATAAAACCTATAAACCACTAAATGCCTAAAAACATAAATCACTAAAATCATAAACTAAAAATCTCTAAATACTTAAAATATTAAACCGGTATACATTAATAATAATTCATAAATCTCATTTTAATTTTTATTCAATATAATTTAAAATTTTTATTTTAATTATTTATCAGTTTATTTTTATAGAAATATTAATTACAAAATAAATTATTAGTGAGACAGATCTAATTTAAATTTGACTTGTATACCCAAAATAATTAAGAATAAATCTCATTATTATTTTTTTCATTATAATTTTAAATATTAATTTTAATTATTTATTTGTTTATTTTTATATAAATATTAATTAAAAAATAAATTATGAGTTAGGCAAATATAATTTATATAAATTAATTTTCATCTAAAAAATATGGATAAACTTTTTAAAAGAAAAAAAAATTTAAAACAACAAATTATTATGTAGTAATATATTTTGATTTCTTTTGAATCATTTTAGGTTTTTTTATTATATTTTAATTAATATCTATCTTATTAATAAAAGATTATTAATTTATTTATTGATCATTTTTAGAATATTTATCAATAATATTTTTTATATTGAATTTATATGATGTATAAATATAATGATTATTATAACTAAATATTGAATTCACTTTTGAAAAAAATTTGAAAATTATTAGATTTTCAAAGGTTATAAGCTTTGAAAATATCAAAAAATAATAAAAATAAATATTTTGTTATTTTAATTTTTAAATAAAACCTATAACCCACTAAATGCATACACAGTTAAATCAGTAGACTCCAAAGACTAGTAATGCCTAAATACATAAACCATTAAACCGCTATATGCTACTTAATAATTAAGAAATCTAATTTTTATTACAATTTATTATTATTTTAATATTCATTTTAATTATTTATGAGTTTATTTTATGAAAATATTTATTACAAAATAAATTATGAGTGTGACAAATATAATTTAAATAATTTAATTTTAAACAAAAAATATATATACACATATAAAAGAAGTAAAAATTTAAAAATTAAAAATTATTATTCAGTAATATTTTATACTTTAATTTTGAATCAAATTGGGTTTTGTAAATATTTTTAATTAATATTAATCTTATTATTAAAAGTTTATTAAATTAATTTTTGATCATTATTATAATATCTATCAATAAAATTGTTTATATTGAATTTATATGATATATAATTATTAAAATTATTATAACTAAATATTGTATTCACATTTCAAAAAATGTTAAATATTATTATATTTTCAATAGTAATAACCTATGAAAATGACAAAAAATTACAAATTTTTTTTTGTTATTTTATTGTTTAAATAAAACATATAAACCACTAAATGCCAAAAAATACAAATCGCTAAACTCATAATCGACAAAATTTTTAAATACTTAAACTCTTAAATTAGTATACAGTAATAATAAATCATAAATCTCATTTTAATTTTTATTAAGTATAATTTTAAATTTTCATTTTAATTATTTATTAATTTATTTTTATAGAAATATTAATTACAAAATATATTATTAGTGAGACAGATCTATTTTAAATAATTTATTTTTTATAAAAAAAATATATGCTTATAAAAAGAGGCAAAATTTTAAAAACAAAAATTTATTTTTTTGTAAGATATTTTATTTTGATTTTGAATCATTTTAGTTTTTGTAATTATATTTTATTTTATATCATTCTTATTAATAATAGTTTATTAATTTTTTATTGATCATTATTATAATATCTATTAATAAAATTATAATATCTATTAATAATAGTATATCCTGAATAATAAATAAAAAATCTCAATTTTATTTGTATTCATTATAATTTTAAATATTCATTTTAATGTTTTTTAAATTTATTTTTATAGAATTATAAATTAAAAATAAATTATGTGGAAGACAAATATAATTCAAATAATTTACATTTAATAACAAAAAATATAAACTTATAAAAAGAAGTAAAACATCAAAAAAATTATTATTATTATTATATTTTACTTTAATTTTGAATAAATTTACGTTTTGTAAATATATTTTAAAAAATATATATCTTATTAATAATAGTTTATTAATTTATTTTTTGATCATTAATATAATATCTATCAATATAATTATTTATATTGATTTAACATGGTATATAATTATTAAGATTATCATAACTAAATATAGTATTCACATATTAAAAAAAAATTTAAAAATTGTTATATTTTTAATGGTTATAACCTTCAAAAATGAGAAAAAATAACAAAAATAAATTTGTTGTTATATCATTGTTTAAATAAAACTTATAAACCATTAAATGCCTAAATACAATAATCTCTAAACTCCTAAACCCTGAAGCCCCTAAATACCTAAACCTTTAAACTCGTAAATCTTAAATATAATTTAAATAATTTATAGAAATATTAATTACAAAATAAATTATGAGTGACAAATATAATTTAAATAATATATTTTTCATCAAAAAAATATATAAGTTTTAAAAATGATGCAAAATACAAGAAAAATTTTTTTATTTAGTAATAAATTTTACTTTGATTTAGAATCATTTTATGTTTTTTAATTATATTTTAATTTATATCTATCATATTAATTAAAGTTTAATAATTTATTTTTTGATAATTGATATAATATTTATCAATAAATTTTTTATATTTATTTTATATTATATATAGTTATCATAATTATTATTACTAAATATTGTATTCACATTTTTAAAAAATTTTAAAATTATTATATTTTAAAATGTTTAGACATTTGAAAATTTGAAAAAATATCAAAAATAAATTTTTTGTTATTTCATTATTTAAATTAAAGCTATAAACCATTAAATACCTAAATACTTAAATCAATAACATCTAAATCTCGAAAACCCAAATAGATAAATTTTTTAAACAGGTATATCCTAAATAATAAATAATAAATCTCATTTTTATTTTTTCATTATAATTTTAAATATTCATTTTAATTATTTATTTGTTTATTTTTATATAAATATTAAATACAAAATAAATTATAAGTTAGAAAAATATAATTTATATAAATTATTTTTTAACAAAAAAATATAGATAAACTTATTAAAAGAATAATAAAATTTAAAACAAAAAATTATTATATAGTAATATATTTTCCTTTGTTTCTAAATCTTTTTAGGTTTTGTAATTATATTTTAATTGATATCTAACTTATTAATAATAAATTATTAATTTATTTTTTGATCATTATTAGAATATTTATCAATACAAATATTTATATTTAATTTATATAATATATAGATTTAATAATTATTATAACTAAATATTGTATTCATTTTGAAAATAATTTTAAAATTATTATATTTTCAAAGATTATAACCTTTGAATATGTGAAAAAACAAAAAATAATTTTTTTTAATTATTTCATTGTTTAAATAAAACCTATAAATCACTAAATGCCTAAACACTTAAATCACTAAACTAAAAATCCTGATACCCTTTATAGATAATAGTTTTAATGGGTATCCCATAAATAATTATTATTAGATCTCATTTTTATTTGTTTTCATTTTAAAAATAGATCTCAGTCCCGGAACAGCAACAAAAATCCAAACCCAATTAATTATCTCTTCTACAACTCCTCCTTTTCTTCCTCCACTGTAGTAGGACAACCAAAGATGAAAATGTGTTAATCTTGTAGACATAAATTTCTAAGATAAAAGAGTAATAAATAAACAAAATATTACCTTATAAAATTTAATACACCCATTCCAAATTTAGTTGGCCAACTATAGTTGGAAGAATATTTGGATCTTGTGACCCCTCTGAAAATTGTAATTGAACCATTTTTTTATTAAATTGAATGAATAAAATAAGTAAAAGTGAAATTAAAATTTACAAGATTTGTATACTAACTTGATTCATTATCATCAAGGTCTTGAACTAATTCTTCAATTTTAATAGGTTTGTTTGAGCTTCTCAACCAATCTTGTAGACATATGAGAACTTCATCTCTAATAGGTGTTTAAGAACACCTAAATTTATCAAAACTTCTCCCCCCAGTATTAAATGTAGATTCGTAGGCCACAGTAGATGCTTGGATAGTCAAAACATCCCTTGCTACATTTTCCAAAGAAGGATACTTAACCTCATTTAACTTCGACTAATTTAGAAGATAAAAATCAATTCTATCCAACTATTCCAAAGCTGCAACTTCTTGTTCATTCTCCAATTCAACTAAAAAAATCATTAACATAAGTATCACTACCATCAAAGAAATCATCATTTTATTTCAACATAGTAGAAGAGAAATCATCTATTTTTGATTCATATTCATTTAAATCTTTATAATCATCCATCATCTCATTTTAAGCATTTATAACCTTTTTCACCAAATTTTTATTAAATTCCTCTCCATAATGCTAAGTGTACTTAACCTTAAGATATTTGAGCTTATATCTAGGATCCAACACTACTGCTACAAAAAAAATAATATTTGTTGACTGAAGAGAACCCCAATATTTGTTGAATTTATGCCTCATTTTCATACCGATTTCAGACACCATTGTATTTCTACTATTTTCACAAAGCTCAATTTTTTTCAAAATTCGAATAATCTCAAAAAAATAAACACTAGAGATAGAATATTATGAGCTAGAAAATTTACAAGTTACCTCATAAAAATTTTTCAAGAAACGAGCCAAAATTTTGGCATTTGTTTAGTCTCTCTAATTTGGAACGTTTGAACCAAACTCTTTCAAAAACCTTTTTTTTTGTCCTGCAATTTATTAAAATTCTTTTTGATATTTTATATCAGTTTGTAGCATCTAATAAGTTGAATTCCATCTTGTAGGACAATCTAATTGCAATGAAGATCTATATGTCAAGTTTGCTTCTTTAACACATAACTTAAACATATCTAATCTTTTAGGACTGCTCCTCACATATTTCACCACACCTCTAATTTTTTGAATAGCACCTTCAACTACAGCAATGCCATCTCTGACATTTAAGTTATGGATATGAGCACAACATTTCATATGAAAATGCTCGCCTCTCAAAGGTACAACACTTTTCTTCACAAGTTTTTTTTTCAATTGTTCAACTGCAACATCATTATTTGATGCATTGTCAATGGTAATGCACATCAACTTTCACAAACCTCACTCATTCATGCAAAACTCAATAGCATTTCTAATATTAACTTCAGAATGACTTTTAATTATACAAAAGTTCAAAAGCCTTTTATGCATATTCCATTCAGAATCAATGAAATGAACAGTCAAACATATATAAGACAAATTTTGAATGCTAGTCCAAGTGTCGGTAGTCAATGAAACTCTATAACAATGAGATGATATGCTATCAAATAATTTCTTCTTTTCCTTCACAAACAAAGTAAAATAATCTCTCAATATAGAGTGCCTAGATGGCATTTTAAATTGAGGCACACTAACTTCACAAAACTCCTTAAACTCATCCCTCTCATCAAAACAAATATGGCAATTCAGCTTTTATAATCATTTTTCACCAAAGCCTCCCTAACTAGTTGTTGATCAAATTGCCAACAAGTTAATTTGTTATCATCTAAACTAGTACCTTTAGTGAAACTCAACAAAGATTGTGACTTGACTTTACCTTTATGAGCTTCTATTAATTCTTTTTTGTGCGGAAATTTCTTACAAGTCTTTCTCAAGTATATCCATAAACCCGAATACCTTGATCACTTTTTGCCAAATATTCTTTTTTATGCCATATACAAAATGCCCTACCAGTTTCATTTCCCTCTGAATCAACTAATATCTCTTAAGTTTCCCAAATAGCAGACTTATACTTTTTATGAGCTTGAGGTTAAGACGTACCTTGACTTTCTTTTACAATTGGAATTGAAGAACCTGCAGTAACAATAGGAAGGTTCGTGAAAGGATGATGATTGGATTTACCGAGACTTTGATCATTTGAGATGTGATCATCTTCAATTTATTGTATTATTTGTTTACCACTGGATTGTGCCATCTTCATTTCCATTAATTAATATGATATGTTAAGCATAAATACATATAAATATTTAAAACAAGCAAGCTCTGCAAAACAGAATGTAACACATTAAGCCCACCCATTCGGCTCAACCACAACACCACAACCAATACTCAATAAAACTGACTGAGAGACATAATAATAATAATTAATCACTCAATTCTGATCAGAAAAATAAACCAAAATGCTGGTGGCATTTGAGGGGCGGAGGCAACCAGAAGTCCAACGGACAAGGGCTGGACCTAACTGAACATGTTTCAAATGGCCTGAGATGGCTTGGAACTCGTCAGAACAGCAATAGGTGCATTGGAATTGGATGGGCAGTAACGGAATTGGTGGCATCTTCATGTTATATATATATATTGCTGGTTCTACTATCTATTTTTTAGGACGGGACGGTTCTCCGGATGGATATTGCTTAAGATCTGGAACCATCCCTAAAGAAATAATACGTGACAGAATGGGACGGGAAAAGTCAAAGTCAATAGATTTTTCTCAGTCTCGATTCTTTCGGGAAAAGACTTCAGGTCGGGTCGTGAATCTCCGAGTCCCGTGAGCAGCCCTACTTAATGCATATAAAGTTAAATCAGTAAACTTTTAAACCCCGTAATGCCTAAATACATAAACCATTAAACAGCTAAATACTACTTAATAATTAAAAAATCTATTTTTTATTGCTATTTATGATATTTTTAAATATTCAATTGAATTATTTATTAGTATATTTATTTAGAAATATTTATTACAAAATAAATTATGATTGAGACAAATATAATTTAAATAATATATTATTTATCTAATAAAAATATACGCTTATAAAAGAAGTACAAATTTAAAAACTAAAAACTATTATCAAGTAATATTAGTTACTTTAATTTTGAATCAATTAGGGTCTTGTAAATATTTTTTAATTAATATCTATCTTAATATTAATAGAGTATAAATTTAATTTTTGATCATTATTATAATACCTATCAATAAAAGTATTTATATTAAATTTATATGAAATATAATTATTAATATTATTATAACAAAATATTGTATTAAAATTTCAAAAAATTTTAAATATTATTATATTTTAAAATGTTATAACCTAAGAAAATGATAAAAAATTATACAATTTTTTCTTTTTATTTTATTTTTTTAAATAAAACCTATAAACCACTAAATGCCTAAAAACATAAATCACTAAACTTTGAAACGACAAAACCTCTAAATACTTAAACCATTAAATTGGTAAACATTAATAATAATTCATAAATCTCATTTTAATTTTTATTTAGTATAATTATAAATTATTATTTTAATTATTTATAAGTTTATTTTTATAGAAATATTTATAACAAAATAAATTATTAGTGTGACAGATCTAATTAAAATTAAAACAGTATCCCTATATAATAAATAATAAATCTCATTTTTTTGTTTAGAATTTTAAATATTCATTTTAATTATTTATTTGTTTATTTATATACAAATATTAATTACAAAATAAATTGAGCTAAACAAAAATAATTTATATAAATTATTTTACATCAAAAAATTATAGAAAATCTTTTTAAAAGAAAAAAAATTTTCAAAACAAAAAATTATTATATAGTAATATATTTTGTTTTGTTTCTAAATCAGTTTAGGTTTTGTAATTATATTTTAATTGATATCTATCTTATTAATAATATATTATTAATTTATTTTTTGATCATTATTAGAATATTTATCAATAAAATTGTTTATATTGAATTTACATGATATATAATTATAAAGATTATTATATAACTAATTATTATATTTACATTAGAAAATAATTTAAAAATTATTATATTTTTAAAGGTTATCATCTTTGAAAATGAGATAAAATCACAAAAAAAAAATTTGTTATTTTATTGTTTATATAAAACCTATAAAATACTAAATGCCTAGATGCTTAACTCATTAAACTCCTAAACCTCAAAACATCAAAACCCTTAAATACCTAAACATTTAAACCATCTTTAAAGCTTTAAGTTTTTATAAATAATATATAAATATATATCAATAAATAATAGTTTATAAATTTATTTTTTGATCATTATTATATTTATAATTATATTTAGTTTATTAATACCTATCAATAAAATTGATTATTTTTAATTTAGATGATATATAATTATTAAGTTTATTATAACTAAATATTGTATTCATATTTGAAAAATATTTAAAAATTATTATATTTATAAAGTTTATACCCGTCCAAATTGATAAAAAATTTGAAAAATAATTTTATTGTTATTTCATTATTTATAAAAAACATATAAACTACTAAATGCCTAAACACTTAAATCAAAAAACTCCTAAACTTCTAAATACTTAAACAATTAAACCGGTGTACCAGAAATAATTAATCATAGATCTCATTTTTATTTGTATTCATTATAATTTTAATATTCATTTTAATAATTTATTAGTTTATTTTTATAGAAATATTAATTGCAAAATAAAATTATCAATAAGACAAATATAATTTAAATAATTTATCTTCATCAAAAAAATTTATAAGCTTATAAAAAGAATCAAAAATTTAAAAATAAAAAATTATTATTTAGTAATATATTTTACTTTGATTTTGAATCATTTTAGGTTTTGCAAATATATTTTAATTAATATCTATCTTATTAATAATAGTTTATTAATCTATGTTATGATCAGTATTATAATATCAATAAATATAATTATTTTTATTAAATTTACATGATATTTAATTTTTATGATTATTATAATTAAAAATTATAATATTTTCAATGGTTATAACCATGAAAATTAGAAAAAATCATAAAAATAATTTTTTTGTTATTTAATTATTTAAATATAACCTATAAACCACAAAATACCTAAATACTTAAATTACTAAACTCCTAAACCCTGATACTACTGCACCACACACACATAGTGACGGACCACAGTACACACGTGCACATATTCTTGTCCATTTGGTGTAGCATTTAGAGGGGCCAGCAAGTCCTGGTAACAGCCAGATGTATGGGCTACTAGCTTGAAAAGGGCACCACTAGCAAGCCAGGATGATAACATTTAGACAACTGATGAGTCTGAGCAAAGTGGTCGGGAGTAAACCTAGGAGTAGTTAGGAGTGGGTCCCATTAGCCCTATCAGGCAGCATAGAGGGCCACCCAACTGTCGTCCAACAGGAGTAGAAGGTAATCCATGATTAATTAGAGAGCTAGCAAAATCCGATGCATCATCAAGCATGGCCAGTAAGCAATGAAGTCCAGACCAGCCACACGGGAGCGAAAGATTCAAACTTGTAGTTTATGTTTGTAGTCTTATTTGTATTTTGGACTTTTTATGCAAATTGTACTTGTAGAGAAGGATCATGACATAATCACACACACAATCTTTTCTCTTCTCTATGTAGCATTTAATGAGGGCAACTGGACCCATAAGTATCTTTAAGTGGGGCACCCTAATGAATTTTGTAAATACACATTAGGCGATGCTACACACCCGGGAGCAAAAGACCCATCTTTAAAGCATTTTGTAATTTTACTTGTATTTTAGCTTGGTTGTACGCATAGATAATTAGACTATGAGATGGACCTAATCACACATGCACACCGATGCATGCATATTTTTTGATAATTTGTCGGTGCAACATAGAGCCACTTCTTGGAGCTCGAGGAGGAAGCATTCTAACCCAAGAGATACTCTTTTGAGGATCATTGGAGCAAAAGAATGTGGAATTCAGAGGTTAGAATGAATTGACAAAGTGTTGTAGATTTGGACATGTGGATTTATGGGTATTCAGTTTTACGTATATTCCATTGCATAGCAATCACATAGGCAAACACTTGATGCTGCATGTCACACACATGCACAATCTTATATTTGCATAGTTTTAATATGGTGCATCATTCAGGTTCCTCCAAAAGGTTTGGACAAATACGAATGGAAAGGACATAGTGCTCATTAGGACTCAATGCCAAGTCTGATGTCCGGGAATGCCAGGTGATTTTAGTTGTATTCGTACACTTGGAATTATTAGACATTATGTTTTTTAATGTATTTTCTGCATAGAATCATTAAAGTGCATAGGATTTGGTCAGCTGGCCTAAATTTGTAAGCTTTTTAGTCTCTTGTAAGTTGTGTGCCTAAATGATAAATAAAGTTTGTATTTTCCCAAAAAAAACAATAAAAAACCATAAACCCTTTACTTTAAATCCTAAACCTTAAACCATAAACTATAACCCTACTCCATAAACCCTAAATCCTAAATCTCATGTTTTGCACTTTTATAATCAAATGACTATGTGTTAAATTTAAATTGAAATTCACAACTTTTAGGAATAACACAAATTTATCTTTTTGTATATGTAACACAAAGTCATGACTCAAGAGATGAGTTATGGATTCAGTCTCTTTCTTGCTTTAGATAATTGTAGCATTAGCAATGGTCAAATTGTATATTTTGTTTCTAGAACACAAAATCATATCGATGAGAATATGCCATAACTTGTGTCTCTCTGTTGAACATATTGTTATGGCACTAAGAATGATCATGAATACATATTTAATCACTATAATATTGGGTCACAGTATTGGATATGACCATAGATTGTGCATTTTATCTTTATATTGCAAAGTCATTGCACTAGGAATGATTGTAACTTTGCACATTCCTCAAGAGCAAAAGTCATGACCCTAGAAAGACTTAAAGCTCGAGTACTACTCTTTATAACATTCTATAGCTAAAATTCTTGGGATTGGAGATATCACTATGGCTTATTCCTTTGATTTGTGACCTCAAGTGTCAATATACAAGACTAAAATTTTGTGCATTGATTAAAACCTTTTATACATTTGAATATGATTCATTTACACCTTTTTGGGTATTGTGAGCTTGCATACATAACTCATTTAATATAAAAACAAAGAAATGATACTTTTCATATCCATGATTATATAAAAAAAAGGCTTAGACATGCCAATAAAATAAATTTTTTGATTCTTGATTGAAAGAAAGCCCATACTTCTTGCCCTGCTCAAACCACCCTAGGGCTAATTTGTTCTAATAGGCTAAAAGGTGGTTATATTTTTAGAGGTGAACTATGTTTTAAAAAAATTGTTTCGAGTGTGTGCATTCGAGATATTTTAGAAGAAATTATAATAATCAATATAAATAGCATCCTCAACAACTAGGTATTTCAACTCATAGGGGTACTAATTGGTTTACTCTATTAGCGTACATGAGTCAAATTACCTTTGATAGCCCAGTGATTCAACATCAAATATGATGAGACATAATAGAGATAAAGTAAAAGCTCCTATTATTTTGGTTAGAGCTTTAGTAGTCATTCTAGAGTTGAGAGACGAACAAAATAAATTATTTTAATTATTCAGTATAATTTTAATTAGTATTTTAATTATTTATCAGTTTATTTTTATAGAAATATTAATTACAAAATAAATTATTAGTGAGACAGATCTAATTTAAATTAAACTGGTATATCCTTAATAATAAAGAAAAAATCTCATTTTTATTTTGATTTTTATTTTAAATATTCAAATTTAATTATTTATTTGTTTATTTTTATATAAAAATTAATTACAAAATAAATTATGAGTTACGCAAATATAATTTATATAAATTATTTTTCATCAAAATAATATAGATAAACTTTTAAAAAGAAAATAAAATTTCAAAATAAAAAATTATTATATAGTAATATAGTAAGCTTTGCTTCTGAATCATTTTAGGTTTTGTAATTATATTATAATTGATATCTATCTTATTAATAATAGATTATTAATTTATTTTTGGATCATTATTAGAATATTTATCAATAAAATAGTTTATATTGAATTTATATGATATATAAATATAATGATTATTATAACTAAATATTGAATTCATTTTGGAAAAAAAATTTAAAAATTATTATATTTTCTAAGGTTATAACCTTTGAAAAACTCAAAAAATAATAAAAATAAATTTTTTTGTTTTTTTTAAATAAAACCTATAAACTAATAAATGCTTACACAGTTAAATAAGTAAACTTCTAGACCCCGTAATGCCTAAATACAGTAACCATTTAACCGATATATAATACATAAAAAATAATAAATCTAATTTTTATTTCTATTTATTATAATATTAAATATTCATTTTAATTATTTATTAGTTTATTTTTATAGAAATATTTATTACAAAATAAATTATGAGTGTGACAAATATAATTTAAATAATTTATTTTTAATGAAAGAATATAAATATGAATATAAAAGAAGTAAAAATTTAAAAATTTAAAATTATTATCTCGTAATATATTTTACTTTAATTTTGAATCAATTTGTGTTTTGTAAATATTTTTTAATTAATATCTATCTTTTTATTAATAGTTTATTAATTTAATTTTTGATCATTATTATAATATTTATCAATAAAATTGTTTATATTATATTTATATGATATATAGTTATTAATATTATTATAACTAAAATATTATATTTACATTTAAAAAAATTTTTAATATTATTATATTTTCAAATGTTATATCCTATGAAAATGAGAAAAAATTATAAATTTTTTTTATTATTTTATTGTTTAAATAAAACCTATAAACCACTAAATGCCTAAAAACATAAATCGCTAAATTTTCAAATGAGAAAACATCTAAATACTTAAACCATTAAACTGGTATACATTAATAATAAATCATAAATCTCATTTCAATTTTTATTCAGTATAATTTAAAATTTTATTTTAATTATTTATCAGATAATTATAATAGAAATATTAATTACAAAATAAATTATTAGTGAGACAAATATAATTAAAATTAAACTGGTATACCCTAAATAATAATTAATAAGTGTCATTTTTTTCATTATAATTTTAAATATTCATTTTATTTTTTTATTTGTTTATTTTTTATATAAATATTAATTACAAAATAAATTATGAGTTACACAAATATAATTTATATAAATTATTTTAATCAAGAAATATAGATAAACTTTTTATAATAAAAAAAATTCAATACAAAAAATTATTATATTATAATATATTTTGCTTTGCTTATGAATTATTTTAGGTTTTGTAATTATATTTTAATTGATATTTATCTTATTATTAATAGATTATTTATTTATTTTTTGATCATTATTAGAATATTTA
Organism: Sapria himalayana; assembly: GCA_029783825.1. NCBI lineage: Eukaryota > Viridiplantae > Streptophyta > Magnoliopsida > Malpighiales > Rafflesiaceae > Sapria > Sapria himalayana. The sequence continues at coordinate 4,873 of JAREIK010011408.1, read as the reverse complement.
TCAATACAATTGGTTATATTGAATTTTTTTGATATATAAATATATTGATTATTATTACTAAATATTGTATTCACTTTTGAAAAAAATTTAAAAATTATTATATTTTCAAAGGTAACCTTAAAAAATGAGAAAAAATAATAAAAATAAATTTTTTGTTTTTTCATTTTTTAAATAAAACCTATATATCATTAAATGCTTACTTTCTTAAATCAGTAAGTTCATAAATCTCGAAACCCCTAAATACATAAACTTTTTAACAACAATATACTAAATAAATAAATAATCTCATTTTTATTTCTATTTATTATAATTTTAAATATTCATTTTAATTATTTATAGTTTAATTTTTTAAAAATTAAATATTATTATTTAGTAATATATTTTGATTTGATTTTGAATCAATTTTTATTATGTAAATATAATTTAATTATTATTTATATTATTAATAATAGTTTATTAATTTAATTTTTGATGTTTATTATAATATCTATCATTAAAATTATTTATATTGAATTTATATGATATATAATTAGTAAGATTAATATAATTATAAATTGTATTCACATTTCAAAAAATTATAAAAATTATTTTATTTTCAAAGGTTATAACCTTTGAAAATCTGAAAAAATCAAAAAAAGAATTTTAAATTTTTATTATATAAATAAAACCTATAAACCACTAAATGCATAAAAACATAAATTCCTAAAACTACTAAACGACAAAACCCCTAAATAATCAAACCATTAAACTGGTATACCATGTATAATAAATCATAAATCTCATTTTAATTTTATCCATTATAATTTTAAATATTCATTTTAATTATTTATTAGTTTATTTTTTATAGAAATATCAATGACAAAATAAATAATGAGTGAGTCAAATATAATTCTAATTATTTTTTTTAATAAAAAAAAGCTTATATAAAGAAGAAACAATTTAAAAACAAAAAATTATTATTTAGTAATATCTTTTACTTTGATTTTGAATTATTATATATAGGTTTTGCAATTATATTTTAATTGTGATTGATCCTATTAATAATAGTTTATTAATTTATTATTTGATCATTTTTATAATATCAAACAATAAAATTACTTATATTCAATTAAAATGTCTTATAATTATTAAGTTATTATAACTAAATATTATATTTACATTTGAAAAAAATTTAAAAATTATTATAATTTCAAATGTTATAACCTTCAAAATGATAAAAAATCTCAAAAATAATTTTTAATTATTTTATTATTTAAATAAAACTTATAAACTACTAAATGCCTAAACATTTAAATCTCTAGACACATAAACCCCAAAAACCCCTAAATACTTAAACCATTAAACCTATATAACCTTAATAATAAATAATTAATCACATTTTTATTTGTATTCATTATTATTTTAAATATTCATTTTAATTATATTTTAGTTTATTTTTATATAAATATTAATTACAAAATAAATAATGAGTGAGACATATATAATTTAAATAAATTATTTTTTATGAAAAAAAATATAAGCTTATAAAAATAAACAAAATTTCAAAAATTTAAAATTTTATTTAGTAATATAATTTACTTTGATTTTAAATTATTTTGGGTTCTGCAAATATATTTTAATTAATATTTATCTTATTAATAATATTGTATTAAGTTATTTTTTGATCATTATTATAATATATATTAAAACATTTTCTTTATATTGAATCTACAACAAATATAATTATTAAGATTATTATAACTAAGTATTGTATTTATATAATAGAACTATTAAAAAATTATTATATTTTTAAAGGTTATAAGCATTGAAAATCATGAAAATTCATAAAAATAAATTTTTTGTTATTTCTTTGATTAAATAAAACCAATAAACACGAAAATGTGTAAACATATAAATCAATAAATTCCTTAACCTGAAAACCACAAAAAACTTAAACAATTAAATAGTTATAGATAGTAAATCATAAATCTCATTTTTATTAGTATTCATTATAATTTTAAATATACATTTTAATTATTTATTAGTTTAATTTTAAAGAAATATAAATTAAAAAATAAATTATTAGTGAGACAAATATAATTTAAATAATTTATTTTTCATCAAAACATATATAGGCTTATAAATGGATACAAAAATTAAAAATTTAAAATTAATATTTAGTAAAAAATTTCACTTTGATTTTGAATCATTTTAGGTTTTGCAAATATATTTTAAATAATATTTATCTTATTAATAATTGGTTATTACTTTTTTATGATCATTATTATAATAAATATGAATAAAATAATTTATATTGAATTTATATTATATATAATTATTATGATTATTATAACTTCATATTGTATTCACTTTTCAAAAAAAAATTTAAAAATTATTATATTTTCAAAGGTTATAAACTTCAAAAATGAGAAAAAATAACAAAAATAAATTTTTTGTTATTTTATTTTTATATAAAACATATAAACCACTAAATGACTAAATACTAAAATGACTAAACTCCTAAACCCCAAAGCCCATAAATACTTAAAAGATTAAATTAGTATAGTCTATATAATAAATCATAAATCTCAGTTTTATTAGTATTCATTATAATTTTAAATATTCATTTTAATTATTTATAAGTTTATTTTTATAGAAATATTAATTACAAAATAAATTATTAGTGAGATAAATTTATTTTAAATAATTTAATTTTTATCAAAAAAAATATATATGCTTATAAAAAGAGGCAAAATTTTAAAAACAAATATTTATTATTTTGTAATATATTTTATTTTGATTTTGAATCATTTTAGTTTTTGCAATTATATTTTAATTTATATCATTCTTATTAATAATAGTTTATTATTTTTTTATTGACCATTATTATAATATCTATTAATAAAATTAATTATATTGAGCTTACATTATATATAATTATTAAGAATATTATTACTAAATATTATATTAACATTTAAATATAATTAAAAATTATTAAACTTTCAAAAGTTATAACCTTCAAAAATTAAAAAAAATCAAAAAATTCAATTTTTTATTTTTTCATTCTTTAAATAAAAACTATAAATCACTAAAGTCCTAAACACTTTAATCACTAATCTCCAAACACCTAAATACTTAAATTATTAAACTAGTTTATCCTAAATAATAAATAATAAATTTAAATTTTATTTGTATTCATTATAATTTAAAATATTTATTTTAATTATTTATTAGTTTATTTTTATATAATTATAAATTTAAAATAAATTATGTGGAAGACAAATATAATTTAAATAATTTACTTTTAATAACATAAAATATATATTTATTAAAAGAAGCATAACATCAAAAAAATTATTATTTAGTATTATATTTTACTTTTATTTTGAATAAATTTATGTTTTGCAAATATATTTTAAAAAATATCTATCAATTTAATAATAGTTTATTAATTTATTTTTTGATCATTAATATAATATCTATCAATATAATTGTTTATATTGAATTAACATGATATATAATTATTAAGATTATCATAACTATATACAGTATTCACAGATAAAAAAAATTTAAAAATTGTTATATTTTAAAACGTTATAACCTTCAAAAATAAGAAAAATAACAAAAATAAATTTTTTGTTATATCATTATTTAATTAAAACTTATAAACCATTAAATGCCTAAATACATAAATCTCTAAACTCTTAAACCCCAAAGCCCCTAAATACCTAACCGTTTAAACTCGTAAACCTTAAATATAATTTAAATAATTTATTAAAATATTAATTACAAAATAAATTATGAGTGACAAATATAATTTAAATAATATATATTTCAACAAAAAAAAATATATAAGCTTATAAAATGATGCAAAACCAAAAAAAAATTATTATTTAGTAATAAATTTTAATTTGAGTTTGAATCATTATAGCTTTTTTAATTATATTTTAATTTATATCTATCATATTAATAATAGTTTATTAATTTATTTTTTAAATTTTTGATATAATATCTATCAATAAAATTGTTTATATTTAGTTTATATTATATATAGTTATAATATTTATTATTACTAAATATTGTATTCACATTTTTAAAATTTTTTTGGTTATTTTATTGTTTAAATAAAACCTATAAAATACTAAATGCCTAAAAACATAAATCTCTAAACTCCTAAATGTCGAAACCATTAAACTGGTTTACATTAATAATAAATCATAAATCTCATTTTAATTTTTATTCAATATAATAAACCATTACTAAAAACAAATTTTAAATTTTTAAATTTATGTATCCATTTATATGCTTATATATTTTTTGATGAAAAATAAATTCTTTAAATTATATTTGTCTTAATAATTATTTATTTTTTAATTTATATCTTTATAAAAATAAACTAATAAATAATTAAGATGTATGTTTAAAATTATAATGAATACTAATAATATATGATATTTATTATTTATTATATATAGTATATCGGTTTAATGGTTTAAAATTATTAATTTTTTGATTTTTTTTGATTTTCAAAGGTTATTACCTTTGAAAATAAAATAATTTTTATAATTTTTTGAAATGTGAATACCATGTATAATTATATTAATCTTACTAATTATATTCATATAAATTAAATATAACCAATTTTAATGATAGATATTATAATAATTATCAAAAATTAAATTAACAAACTATTATTAAAAATCTAAATATTAATTAAAATATATTTACATAACACAAATGATTCAAAATCAAATCAAAATATTACTAAATAATAATATTTAATTTTAAAATTTTTCCTTATTTTTTTAAGATTATATTTTTTTTGATTAAATATAAATTATTTAAATATTATTTGTCTCATTCGAAATTTATTTTGAATTAATTTTTCTAAAAA
>JAREIK010011407.1:0-22300 GCA_029783825.1 Sapria himalayana | reverse complement strand
CGTAGTACACACTCATAATTTTGATAAAGGGATGCCATCAAGCAATCTCTTCCCCCTAGAGTTACCCCGTGAATCGCTTTGTCTTGAGATAAAGAAGTATAGGCGCCTTCTCACGGCAATGGCTGAATCTTCAAAGAGAAGGTAGTCGAAGACTTCTGGGTCTTTGAAAGGAGTTCAAGGGCAAAATCAAGTGTACAAGTGCAGTTATTCTTCTCTCTTAAGAGATTTAACTTCCAGTGGTTGTGGTTAGAAGGTCGGATAGTTGCTAAAAGGTATAGCCATTTAAAGGGCCTTATCACGTAGGAAGTTCCAATAAAGCAGGCCATTTCTATCTCTCTCGAAAGCTTAAAGTTCCTGAGGAAAGGGATTTTAAAGTGATTCCTTATAGCGATGAGCCTTCACGCCCATACCTGATCCAAGGGGGTCCAATCACTTCCTCAGACTGGACTGGCTCGATAGCAAGATGAAGATGCTCCAAGAGCTCAAGCAACTCTATCAGTGGACGGTGCCCTACATCTCCCTGTCCTACTTATCCCGCTTCTCCCAGAGCAAGAAAGTTGGTCTACGAAAGAAAGCGTAACAGCGGCCTCAACGCAAGGGGAATTTGTTCCTAAAGTAAATCTGGCGATCTCTCTACGGAACCTGTCTCACTTCGGAAGAGCGGTACATGCCCTCCAAGTCTATAAAGTCTATAAAGCCGGCTTGTGGCTGAAGGTTCACCGGGACCAACCATTGCGGAAACTGGACGGACGACTGGGGGGGGAGGTTCCCTAAACCAAGCCTTTCATTCTGTTAGCCCTTGGGCAAGGAAAGGCTATAAGAAGAGGTTCGGGGGGAGGACCACTAACTAGCAGCGAAAGGTGGAATAGCAAGATTTGCCCTTCTTATTCTCTTTTTCTTGATTCGATCAAACCTTGGATTTTCCATTGAACCCGCTCCCGCTTACGGACTTGAGTTGCTACAACTGGAAAAAGGGAGCACAGGTTTGCTTCTCTGAACGTCCTCTTGTGCCATTACAACTTCAAGAAAGAATGCCCCCTTCGAAAGAGTTTAATAGAAGAAAAGAAAAGGTTCCGATAAAGACAAATAAATCAAGATGAATCTCAGAGGGGTAGGGGAGACAGGTCAGTCTTGGATTGGATTGGAAGCTATCTCATTCATAGGCGGTCAAGTTACCGCTATACCTACCTATGTAGTATCATATACCTCGAATGGGTAAATGGGGCACCCATGCAGCCACTTAATGAGGAGGAAGAATGTGACCAGAAAGCGCTTTAGGTCACCGATTATTCAGTCAGTTCCCCCTTTTCATCTTCGATTTTCGAAGTTGAAGGACCGTTCGTGTTGGCACGTCTATTCGTATACGGGGGCCCCTAAAGGGTGATGATAAGAGAGACAGAGTTCCGGTACAATATCCTCCTCCCCGGGGTGGTTGTTCAGTCTTTATGGTATGCGGGCAGTTGTTTCGGGCAAACCTCTCACATTCTTCTCCGTAGGCTAGCTAGCAGTTTATTCTTTATGTACAAGAGAAAGAGATCTCTTTGACTTTCTTTTCATCGAATGCCGTGTACCAGCCTACGCATGTCTAAGCATCGGGTCCTGCCACTACTACTGTCAACAGGAGGAGGCCGCCAGCCAGGAGGATGCCAGTGTTAAGCATATATACGAGTTCATCGCACTCTATGACCCAGAATGTCTTGCTAGGGCACGAGCTGGGCTCGGAACCAGCACTTTCCAGATCCGTAAGTCGAAGAGCACCCGAGATTTATTCTTTATTATATATAATAATATAACCTCCCTGAACAAAAAGAAATAAGAGAAGAACGATGTGAGACTGCCTTGAGGAATTTCCTCCATTGTGAGGGAGGGATTGAATCTGCTATGATGCTAACTCCGAAGCAACAATTGGGTATGTTTGGTCAGTTAGCTGTTGACTAGCGCCCCTGCAGGTAGCGCTTCGGGGAGCTCTTACCCATCACGGGTTATGACCGAAGGTTGAGGTTTCCAGTTTTCCTAATCCGAGTGCTAGCTCGTGCATCTTCATCTTGACTTCAGAGCCCTTCGGACAAGTTGACACTTGTATTTGCGTAGAAAAAGAAAAAGGACAAAGACCATCCTCGCTTCCCCCAACCGGCACGGCTCCTATTGACTCAGCTGCACAATGAATCATTGTTCTCGAATCAGCAGCTATCGAATAGCCTTTTATGAATGGTAGCACATATCCGTCGGATTATACCAACAGGACAGAGAGTAGGGAATCCTTTTAGTCAACTATTAGGGGCGCTATCAGTCCAGTACATTAGTATGAGATCCTTGAGCGAGAGCGGAGCCCTTCCACGCGGGACTCCCGGATCTTCTTTTTAGTAAACCTGCTACAAATATAAAATAGAAAGATCTTTCTGGACAAATCAAAGGAACTAAAGGACTAAGACGGGTTCTATTCCCCAACCGCACGCACCACCTGGGGAGAATAGGTTGCCATCACAACACAACATAATCAGCGGGTGTCATCTATTCTCCTATTTGATATTTGAGACAGTTGAAGCAGATTCTGTAACAACATCTTCTTATAAATTGAGGGCATCGGATCGGCTAAGTACCTTGATTCGTCTAGGTCCTGCCTTGGTCTCTCAGGAAGGTGCCTAGCCTTGCTAACGGTTTTCCTCAGGGCATAGCTCGAATCTCATCTCAGTTTGACACCCCTCCCAACGGAAGGCAGCTATTTTTGAGGGAAAGAAGGACTTGTGGCAAGCCTCCGTAAAAATCTAACTACTAGGAATCATACCTCCAGCAGGCAAGGTCGGCTTCAAGACAGGACAGGAATAGCTAATCCGCAAGGAAAGGACAGGAAAGATCGAGGAGATTACACTCCTGGGATGCTTTCTTCCCACCTTGCCTCTGAGGCCCGGGCATAAGCACTCTACCTGGCATCCTTGCCAAGAGTGACGAATTAAGTCTAGGCTGAGCTCCGTCTTCCCTGCAAGAAAAGTAGTGGCTATTTTCTTTTGTATTTTCCTTGGCTCATCATTGATCTATTGGCAAGAAAGAATAAACTGTATCCAAGTCCAGCACAGAAGAAGCCGAGTACCGTGCCATGTCTTCTTTTGTTTTGTTTTGATTCATTTGATTTGTTCTTTGCTTATAGTCAAGCGTTAGCAACGAGGGGCAAGGTTTGCTCCAGCCTATGAAAGGAATGATTATCCCAGACCTGCCGTTAGCTTTGCTAAAGCAGTACTCCCGGGTAAGGACAGGTGGCATAGCGCAGTCCTCATCGATTCAAAATCTACAGAAGAAGAAGATTGTCTTCTGTCTTTTTCACCTCTCGTTTCGTTCGACTTGCTAGGGTTGGTTTGAAGCCTTGGTGGTCAGTGCGCCCACGTGAAAATCAGAGCCCCTCATCTTTAAGCCGTTCAAAGGGCAAGCTAACCCCAGTCACTGCTTATCCCTAGTAAGAATATTGACTAGTCTCAGTCCTACTGACATCCATTGCTCCTTCCTCTCCTTGCTTAGGGCTACTTCGTTCCCCGCTAGCCAGTTTCCTGTAAGCTTAACTCTATCTTAGTCATACTCTCAGCCTGTGGTAGTTCCATTCCATCCCGCCTAGTGCCCAGTCATGCATTTTTAGTCTGAAGCTCAGCGCTTTCCTTCTGCCAGCCATCCGTAAGCCCTGCCCTTTTTGTTGGGTTAGAGCGAGTATGAAGTAAGGGAGGAAGGGAATGCCTGGCTGGGAAGGCAGTTGACTGGTTTGCTAGAGCCAGGGAACGAGCACTCATGGATTAGCATCGAAATGGAAGGCAGAACGAAGGACAGTGCTTCATACTTCCACAAGCGGGAATGAAACTAGCAACTTCTGCTTCAATGGGACTCGGGGTGGTATATGCTGCATTATACTTGGTGGCCTTCTTTTTTTTCATAACTCATACCAAAGACCAAAGCCAAAGAAAGATCCTAAGAGAATCAAGGCATTCTATCTCATTTGTTTTGTGTATTCTAGGCTGAGCTTCCGCCGTGGTCAGGGAATCACGCGCTTATTCTCTCCCTTTCTTGGAGACAGGTTATAGTGTGGCTGGCAGTCATACGTTCCTTTCTCCGGTTAGTGGCGGTTGATTCCTAGTGTGACATGGATCTTCCTTCTATCTCAGAGGTTGCGTATCTCGAAGATGGAGCCTAAACCCTTGCGCGGAGTCCTCTCTTCGTCTAATCACGAGGCCACATGGACTTTCCTCTGGGATTGATTTCTTTCCGTTAGATGCATTGGTTGCTGCGCAGCTAACTACCGACCCCTCCATTTATACCGACCGGACATCCGGAGTTGCTGCACATCGCTAACGAGAGCACACATAGCACCTCTGAATCGACGGGCTCAATACTCAAATCTTTCTTTCTAGCCGCACTGCTTTCAAGAGTGGATCGAGGGTCGTAATCTCGGAAAGATATAAGATCACCGCGTAAACAGAACATTAAGTTCAAAATGTCACTCCCGATGGATCGACCACTATTCGAAATAGAGTAAGGCGGAGAACTTTTGTTCATTGGAGCGCCGGATGAGTTTGTTCCCCTCATTGAAGTGATAGTGACTTAGCTCTTCGAATGATCAAGACAAAAAAGTGCTGAGTTTCGTTGGAAAAACCAACGCACATCATATTGACTTTATCTCGCCCTTCTCAGGATAGATCCAAAAGGTTGGAGAGAGTGACTTTATTAAATTCTCTCCTTTCGAAAGCTGCGCAAGGCGGCCCCCCCAGAACAAAACAAAACCACCCTTCCCCTTTTAATGAAAGACCATCGCCCCGCTTACTCTTCATTTGTGGATCGGGACCCGATGGCTTCTCAACAGGTGATTGAAAGAATAAACCATGTGATCCTATAACTCATAAAAAAATCCGTAGCCCAGATGACTCAAAGCCTAAATGAAATTGGATGAATCAAATAAATAAGCTTTTTGATTGATTCAGGGCGCAGCGAAGCCAAATTAAATAAAGGCAAAGCTTCTTTCTGACACTGAGTCATCCTATTTGAGCTATGCTAATGGAACAGGAAAAGTTGTCAGAGGACCCCGATAACCTCCAATTGCTTAGGGGTCGCACTCTGTCCCGCTTGGTGGACGAAATCTCCTTTTCTCCTTCTTTCTCCCACACGTCTTTGCCTTCTTTCCTATCTGAAAGCAAATCTTCTCATTTCATGAAAACCCTGCGGGCAGAGACATAAATTTCCATTATCTTTCTTCTTTGTCCAGCAAGATGATCAAAACATCTAGGATTCGGTCACCGAGCGACCCCTTCGACGCTTCTTTCGCTGTATACAAAAAAAGGAAGAAAGGGTACTAGAGATTCGAGAGAGATAGATAGTAAGCCAAGAACGCTAAAAAGGTGGGGGAACAAGAGTTGTCACGATAGGAAAGAGAAATGACTATAAGGAACCAACGATTCTCTCTTCTTAAACAACCTCTATCCTCCACCCTTAATCAGCATTTGATAGATTATCCAACCCCGAGCAATCTGAGTTATTGGTGGGGGTTAGGTTCGTTAGCTGGTCTTTGTTTAGTCATTCAGATAGTGACTGGCGTTTTTTTTAGCTATGCATCACACACCTCATGTAGATCTAGCTTTCAACAGCGTCGAACACATTATGAGAGATGTTGAAGGGGGCTGGTTGCTCCGTTATATGCATGCTAATGGGGCAAGTATGTTTCTCATTGTGGTTCACCTTCATCTTTTTCGCGGTCTATATCATGCGAGTTATAGCAGTCCTCGGGAATTTGTTCGGTGTCTCGGAGTTGTAATCTTCCTCTTAATGATTGTGACAGCTTTTATAGGATACGTACTACCTTGGGGTCAGATGAGCTTTTGGGGAGCTACAGTAATTACAAGCTTAGCTAGCGCCATACCTGTAGTAGGAGATACCATAGTGACTTGGCTTTGGGGTGGTTTCTCCGTGGACAATGCCACCTTAAATCGTTTTTTTAGTCTTCATCATTTACTCCCCTTTCTTTTAGTAGGCGCCAGTCTTCTTCATCTGGCTGCATTGCATCAATATGGATCCAATAATCCATTGGGTGTACATTCAGAGATGGATCAAATAGCTTTTTACCCTTATTTTTATGTAAAGGATCTAGTAGGTTGGGTAGCTTTTGCTATCTTTTTTTCCATTTGGATTTTTTATGCTCCTAATGTTTTGGGACATCCAGACAATTATATACCTGCTAATCCGATGTCCACCCCGCCTCATATTGTGCCGGAATGGTATTTCCTACCGATCTATGCCATTCTTCGTAGTATACCTGACAAATCGGGAGGTGTAGCCGCAATAGCACCAGTTTTTATATGTATGTTGGCTTTACCTTTTTTTAAAAGTATGTATGTGCGTAGTTCAAGTTTTCGCCCGATTCACCAAGGAATCTTTTGGTTGCTTTTGGCGGATTGCTTACTACTAGGTTGGATCGGATGTCAACCCGTGGAGGCACCATTTGTTACTATTGGACAAATTTCTCCTTTTGTTTTCTTCTTGTTCTTTGCCATAACGCCCATTCCGGGACGAGTTGGAAAAGGAATTCCTCAGTCTTACACGGATGAGACACTGATCAGTGAAAATTATGACACCAACGGATGAGTTTGATAGTGGGCTATTAGGTCAAAGATACTCCTTTTCGTACGCTCGGCAGGTCAGTTTAGTACTAGCGCATCCTAAAGATAGGCAAGAAAGCGCCCCAGTCACTTGTCCTAGCTTGACAGTGAAGCATTCCTAGTAAACTTCTGACCATCTCTCTTCCAACTTACCTATACCTCCCGCCGGGTAGTACCTTACAAAACGGAGTAGACCAGCTATGCGGAACTAGGAAAGATCCAGATAACCCCTATCCCGAGATAGCTTCCTTACAAGATGGATGTATATGACCAATAATTTCATCAGGCTTTACAGGTTCGAGTACTGGAAATCAAGTCAAGTCGTAGTCCTGCTATCCAACGTATCCACGGTCTCCCTCTCATCTCTTATGTATGAGACTTATTAACGGAACGGAAGGACTTTGACTGCCTTTCCCTCTTTCATCATTTCAAAGCTATATGATAAGAAAGAAGTTCAGTTTGGTTACCTAGTTGATTACTTTTGCACCTGCACCTATATTAATGAAAGAAAAGAGAAAGGAAGAAAGCCTACTTACTCGAGGTGCTAAGAACCTTGATTTCAAAGGCCGGCAGATAGGAAGAAGTTACTTTACAGTTACGCGCCTCTTTTCTTTGTCTTTCTTCCCTGAATCCAAACTCTCTCTCTTCCTTCAGCCCTACGATCTCTCTTATCCCTAGAGGAGGTCTTCCTCTCAGGTGCCTCCTGTCACGGTCGAGAGCAGGTTGAGCTGTAGGCTCCCCTATTTCGTATTTCGAGAAGGGTAGGTTTTTGTACTATTCGCTACTCACTACTACTAGCTCGCCTAAGAGGGCTTACTTATTTGTAGCTATTAGGTAGGTAGGGATTTCACCAGTCTCATTGTCACAGGGGGGGTGGGTACATACTTTCACATACAAAAGGACGGAGAGGGAGCACAGGAAAGGGTAGACGAAAGAAGGTCTCCGATACGGGGATGGAGTGTGAAGACATCGGTTGAAGCGCTTAGTTTCCAGACTCAGTTAGTTAAAATAATCTGGGACTAAGATAAGAAGATCAGTTTCTCTTAATCACATCACGGGGCGCATTCGTCTCGTCTATCGGTCCTTAGTCTTAGATAAATTGGTGGTAGCCACTACGTCAAGAGCAAATAGAATCGAAAGAGAAGATTTTCCTCGATGAGTTGAAGGTTGTGACTCCTTCGCTTCGACCGTACCTTCTTTCTTTAGTAGCGAGTCTAACTTTACAGATATCATTGATTTGAACCATGACCAGCCCTTACTTGACTGGTGGGAGAGAAAGTCTCAGCGCTAACTCACTAGACGGACAATCGACCCTAGGGAGAGACCCGATTCCGCCTGGGAACATCACTTCCTATAGTGGCAGGTAATTATGGGTTCTGCCGCACCTGATTCCCCAGAAACGAGAAAGCATCACATCAATGAAGGAATGCAAGTGTAGTTTTCACCAGATCTCATGTCTGATTTCGACCTTGATCTATTTGAAACGAACTGCCCTACGCTGTCCGGCTGTAGCCATGCCGAATGGAGAAGGAGGGGCAAGGGCAGACCGCTGCTGGTAGCCGTAATTGGGTGGCGCGCTATAGATCGGATCCTAAGTAGCTAGGATGAACCCTGGAAGACGGCCCTACCGGAGGAAGCGGGTAGGGTGAATCTCCGTAACGATTCTAACGACCTAGCTAACCGTTGATTCCATGTCCTCTTAATCGGGGCACCGGTTTTTTTCTTGTTTTCAACTAGGTCTTTTCCCCTCGTGGTTAAACATGAGTTTGGAAATGCTCATTCTGTACATCTCCTCGTCAATCTGTGCATGAGCTTCTGGGCTATGTCTCGCTTACCCTCTTTAGTAGAGATCAACTGCTTATACTGGAATGAAGATATGTTATCCAAGCCTCGGGCTTAATCCGTATTAATGGTTATCAACTACTGGCATTGTGGGGTAAGATTTCTTTGACATAGAATGATGTCCCTCGGAAGGTTTAGCTACGTCCTGTAATAACTTGCTACAAGCGGGCAACTGACTACCTCTCTGTCTCCTCTTGATGGACTGAGTTTCATCGTATAAGAGACGGGTCGGTGGGCAAGTGAGCTGATCTCGCCTTTGTTGATCCGCTTGAAGAGAGTTCTCACGACCCACGCGATCGTTTATTCCCAAGCGATAGAGAATACAAAGCACACAAGGCGCATGATGAACAAGAGTAGCTTCCCGTCCCTTACTCCATTTCTTGTCTTAAATAGACAAAATAGTGGGCTTCCTTCTTCTATGAGTCGAAGACAGCCTCGAAGCGCCAAACGAACTGACCCTACCCAAGCCTTTTCCAGGCAAGATCTCAGCCAAATGAGCCTGATCGTAACAAGCTTTAATGAAATCAATGGGACCGGCTTAAAAAGATGGAAATTTTCTCTCTACTAGCTGCCCCGCTCATAGAATGGATCGCTCAAGAATAGCACTTTTCGGGCATAAGATAGCGACTCTCATGAGGGGATCCAGAAATGGAATGAAACTCGTGATTTGATGATGAAAGATCAACCTAGCCAACGTGGCCTATGAAACCTGTTTCATATCTTAAGTAAGAAAGGTGATAAAATGTTTTCTTTTCTCGTGCCTTTGACGCAGGTGCCAAAACCAAAGCATACGAATTTAAGTTCTTATGAGCCGGGACACCCAACTTCTCCCGAACAGGCACAAGCTGAGTCAACAATGGAGAGAGACAAGGGAGAGCAACTCTTCCTACTTTATCAATTATACTAAAAGTCAGTCACTGCCCAAGGTCTGAAACATGCTTTGTACTCAACCCGATGATCCACACTTTAGGGCCGAACCCACAAAGATGTCACTTTCAACTTGCGACAGTTCTTCGAGGTCAAACCTTCAATCTTAGGGCAATTTTCCATTGAACCCAGACAACTTTTAAGCTTTTCACAGAAGGAATTAGGCATACTCAATTGTAGTCCCCTAGCTTTGTGGTACCATATCTTTTCTATACCGCTCCGTGGGTTGCTTATTTGTTTGACGAGTGTGCTCAAGATTGGAATATTATTAGGCACCTTTTCCTGCTTATCTTAAATAGGGCGACCCTTGTTGTTGTGTACGGGTAATGAAATATATCCCTTTCTTTGTGCACTTAGGAAAGAGCACTGCTAACATGAGAGCCAATCTTCTTCAATAGGGTTTGTAAGTCGTATTTCGTTATTCGAAAGCTCTATTAAAATGTATAAAATGTAACGCTTCTCGGTAAATTGTAAAAGTTTCACCGTCATTTGAATTCACAAATTGGCAAAAACTCTTGACCAGGGATCTCATGAAAAGAAAGGTCCCTTCCTTCCGTTCCGATCGAAGAAGTCAAGGCTCTGTAAAGAGTCGACTGCAAGGCCTGGGAGGGGATCGACCACTAGGGAGATAGAGAGGGCTGTTCGTCTCGGCTAATCCATTAGGGGTTGAAGCTTTGGGCATAGCCCCCGGGGAGGAGTAGAGTCCAGCAACATTGAGCCCCAAAATAGAGTTTATATTCAAATCCCTACTGAACACGGTGCCTTAAGGAGAATCCGAGGTTGCTAGCGGAAGTAGCGCGCTTAAGAGCATTCACAAAGAAATGGTGTAAGCGAAAGGGAAGTCGCAACGGCCGAGGAGTTTTTCTTCTCTGATTTTCCCTTTAGAAAGGAGACAATAAGCCCGCTCTCTCCAACATATGGCGATGCTTCCGCTTTTGGCAGCTGTTAGGCAAGTGATACCGTACGCAAGTCCGGCCCTATATAGTGACGGTGCGTTAAGGCGAGTTGATGAGCTAATACGGCTGGCTTACTTTTCATATGTGGAGGCAACCTGACGTTAAGCACTGGGGCCAGCCACAAAGGAATAGGCTTGAATTCAGACGTCTTTCAGCTGACCTTTCCCGCAATCAAGCTAGAAAAAAAAAGACGAATCAAGTGCTGTCCGAATGAGAATGAAATGGCTGACAGCCCCTCAAATTATAAATTATATGCGCTTCCTGCTTCAAACTAAAAGCTAGTAGTGAGACCTCTATTCCGCCGCCCGCCTCTAAAGCAATGTTTGGCGCAATCAATAAGGGTTCGGCTTTCATTGAGGCCTTCCCTGACCTGTTCATCTTCCCACAACACAGGTGGCTTTTACTCGTCCGGGTAGGTTAGTTAAGAGAAGTGAGCGTGTACGCTGCGGCTTCAAAGTCAGGTAATGTTGCCGGGGAACTGACCTTCATTCCCATTAGGTTCTTATGTTCTGTAAGGTGAGAAGTCTTCGTCGCGGGTGAAACTTCTGACTGTTGGAGTTAGGTTTGGGGGGACGGTGCAGTTGCGGAATAACCTTAAGCCCTTCGGAAGTCCTACACTTGCTCTTTCTCTTTCCGCTTAGATACTTTAAGCAGGTGGGGCAGCTGGCGGCAACATGGAATGCATGGTCAGCTAGCTCTTCAGGTAGGACCGCTCTGGTTGATAGCTCAGGTTCTGGTCTTGGAGCTCGAGCCGGAGACATTCAATGCTGGAAAACTGATCTATTCAATCCGCCTTGATAGAAAGTAAAACCCCTCCCCTATGGTCTTGATCCTTTCCATAGGTACACTGCTCCACGGTACCAGATGTGAGTGAAAGAAGGGCTCTAGGTCTATCTGCTCCAGATAAAAGAGATGTATGGAATGCCTCACCCGGTCATAGTCACACATGGACCTATCGGAAGGGTTCTCGGTCAGACCATACAGAAGTAGCCAAACCATAGTTCCATGGGTTGATCAGTCATTAGGGAAACATTCATCAAGGCAGAGGAAGCAGTTAGTCCAGCGAAGGGAGCATTGGAGAGGGCGGAGTGAGCCGATGTTTTACGTCAAGTAAGGGCGTCTGTGTAACACATATCGAAGCGTCTGTTTCCAAGCCTAATATCTGAGATCTGTCCTGTGTTAGCTGCCTGTCTCTCCCTGCCCACGACATGGGTTGGGCTTTTAGTCTGTTTCTTGTCTGTAGTTTCTGTAGTTGGTGTATTCATATCTCTCCTTTGAACGGCGGGGCATCTTTCTTTTGAAAATAAAGCCCTATTTTTGTTAGCTGTTAGCGCGCAGTAGCCCATCTCATGATACGGACGGAGAGAACCATTAGTTGACTTTCACCGAGCGTGTGGCATTAAGAGAAAGAAGAGATCCACTCATGCATAGCTTCGACTAAGAAAAAGAAGACAAGGGAGTCTTCGAAGTCGCCCTAGGTTCCGATCAACCATCGGTGAGACCCCTCTTGCTTAAGTACTGGGTCCCTTCACTAAAAGAAAGAACTCGTTGAGACTTGGTCCTTAGGCGAACCTCGTCTCTCCCTCTCTCACCTCAAGGTATGGTTTGGGCCCTGTGGTGGTGCAGAACTCACTCGATAAGATCCATGGAATCATCCCGTATAGTAACCGACCTTTATTAGCCAACCTCTGCGCTCCTCTCCTTACAGTCGAGCGGCTACGCTCCGAGGGTGAGGATCAAGGGCCTGCCCCTTCCCACCGAACTGATTGCCGACTCCAAGACCTGTAATTGGAATACCGACTATTCGGGTATTAGTGCCAAAGTCAAGGAAAAAGCAAAACACTTTCTATGCGGGCGGGTCCTTAGAAAGAAAGGTAAAAGTTTGTAAAGTAGTACGCCCCGCCCCGAGGTTCTATCACAGCAGAAAAGATCACAGCTTCTACTGTAACACTGGCTACGAGAGCAGTAAGAGCGGATACGATCAAATTGGAGAAGTCTCACTGGCCCTCCTTAGCTAGTCTTATGCCATTCGTGCCCTACGACTAGTATTTTAGTAGTAGTTCATGAGACCTCGCAAATCCCACTAACAAGCGATTCTATACCAGCAGATTCAATAGTACCGGAGCTTCCACCAAGAACTTCTTTGATTCAATAGCTGCGCTTACGGATAGTTGACCAAGCAAACGAAGGCTCGAAAGCCGGAGTGCGCTAGCGCACTTCCATTTGATCGCTCGATCAGATCTGCAGCGGAAATGCCATTCACATGAAAAGCGGGTAGGCAAAGGTTATTCTCGAAGCAGTGGGAACAGTAACAGCGGCAAGGGTTATTACCAACACTGGGTATTCCATAGCCAGGGAGGAAATACCAGCTTATTCCCCCAAAAGCAAGAGCGGACAATCTTGGGATAAAAAGAAGGAGAACAGAAGATAGGAAGGTCCTAATATGAATTCACCCTTACACGCTCGTGGGGTAGAAAAGAAGGAGGATCACCCTATGGAAGGAAGCTAGTCCTAACCTTAGCAAGGAATCGCAGAAGGGAAGAACTATCCTCAGCTTAAAGGACTAAAAGCAGCCGCCCATATGAAGCTCGTTGAAAGGAGGAAAAGAGCCCCACCCCACTCTCAAACCCATCCCTTTAAGATAGATAGCTTAGAGAGCTTCCAGCACAGTCAGGAAGTCCTGGTTAGTCCTACACCGCTCCGTGGGATAAATGGATTCTCCTTCCTTGGGGGAGATCACACAAAGCCCCCGTTCGCTTAGCTAAGAGGGCTAGATCTTCTTTCTTATTATGCATTCTATCTAGTTCTCAAACCACAGGTTGAGACATCCCTACGGTCTCTCCTTTCATAACCTACCGTAGTCACATCTAGCTACGAGGAAGAACAGCAGCAACCTAATCTAGTCTTTTCTTTCCTTAGCTTCTAAATAAAGAGCAATCGAATTCCCTTCGGACCCTTGTGCTTCTCTTTCTAGATAGACACCTTATAGGAGCTTGCAGGCAAGGAAGTAAAGCTAGGTCCCTAAGGTACCTCACTCAGAGAACAAATAAAAAAGAGAGGAAGCCAAGTCACCAACCTATGGCTAGAGTCCATTCAAGGGCTTATGCTTCCTTCTCGAAACCCAGGAAAGACATTCTCTCTCTCCTCAGCTCTTCGACAGCATCCATATTGGATTACTGGAACAACCATGCGCCTAGCTCCATCTAATCCATGCTGTTTTGTCCTTCTCTTTTATTATTTATTACCTTTAGGAAGCCTGGGAAGCTATTAAAAGACAGTAGCAACTAGGGAATAGAACAAGCTTAGAACTTATAAGTCCTTACCTGCACTGGTAGCTCTTGAAGGTTGTTAGCTTGCCCGTCCCTCCATTCCAGCCTGGTCCTCCGGTTTTGATTCACTAAAGATCATCTAATCTATAAGTAAGATCCCAAGCAATGCCCCTCCCATGCCTTTCTTGGTTAAACCAAGGCGATGGCGATGCAATTTCCGTTCCGACAAGTCTTCCTTCCTTTTTAGAGCAAGAAGCGGAACTACAGGGACGAAAATGTAACCTCAAGACATAGCCACCTGTGTAGCTGGTCTGGGACTTTCCTTATGTTTTTACAAAACAATGTTTTTCTCGGTCCTGCCTTTCTGTTTCTTCCCCCAGAACCCCACGGTGCGGTGTCGATGTCGGTTGGGATTTCCCCTGCACTCCTTCATTGTTGCCCCTTGATTAGTCAGGTTTTTGGGTTCAAAACATCGTCTCCCGGGTCCTTCCTTTGACCCGTGCAGAGTCCCCGATGTCAATTGATGAAGTTCCACTACTGGGATTCCTCCCCACTCCTAGCTCCCGAAGTACATAATGGAAAGAAAAGGCATATTCTACTGCTTCAAAGTCATAAGCTGCTCCTTCTTCGGTGGCTGCTGCTGCTTCGGATCTAGAATCGGGCCCCTTACTACTTTATTTTATTTGATTTGAAAGGGTTTCTAGAGTGCCTTACTTTGTTTTTGCACTTTAAACCAATCGAAGTAGTCGAAGTAGGAGGGTCTATTGGGACATGTCTTTTCTCACGATTCGTAGAAATAAAGAGGCTTTTTTCGGGCTAGGTTCTTTGTCGCCGGGAGTCTCTTGGGGCATTGGCCTTTCTTCCTAATAAAGGATAATCAAAAAGGTTTTCATTCATAAATTTATCTAAGTTAGCGGATCTACTTAATTTATCTAAATGAAAGTTGGCAGTATAGGCCTCAAGAAATGCCGTGTCGGGGGGAATCTTTTCTGAATCTGATAGTTATTCAGTCTGACTTTTGAGAATTAGCGCAGGCCTGACGTTAGTGAATGCTGCCTATCGGCCTCCCCACGGTGCGGTAGGGGAGAGGAGAGGTGATGCCCCACAAGAAGTCTTCAACGAACCCTCTTTGCTTTTGAATTGAAGATCAACTTGCAGCAATTTGTCATCCTGGTAGAAGTTAAGGGATTTATTCAACGGTCAAAGAAAGGAATCTAGTGAGGGAAAGGAGCGGGGGGCAGCACATTCAATTCATTGAGATTTACCAGGGGTATTTTCGAAAAGAGAAGGAAGAATAAAGAAATTTGGAGTCTTCCTATGCTCCGCTCTGATCGGGAAAGAACTCATTTAGGGGCGAAGCGGACTAGCTTTCCGTTCCGTATCGAAACGAAGAGTTGAATACGTTCAATCTTTACTCTAAATAAAATAAGACAAAGGGAAAACTGCTCCAACCCGATCTCGACGAGGCCTCAGAAGAGTATATCAATTTACTACATCGACGGTTGCGTTGCTCCTCGAGGTCACCGACGACGCACCTACAGAGAAGACTAGGCCGACCTATATTCTAGCTACTAGGAATAGATAGACAAGGTAGCTTTCAATAAGAAGCTGCTCCAGATCAAACCAAGAAGGCAGTTCCACAGTCTGAATCTTGGTCATAAAGCTACCTACCAGCTCAGATCTCGATTTTGTAGTTTTGTAAGACTTCTCCCAAGCATAAGGAGTTGTTTTCTTCCATTTCAACCAAGAAGCAAAGGTATTGCAGAGCCTGACGTGGTCGAACAGATTACTACTATGTCTGAATGCGCTGACCTTGAAGAAGAGGACACCAAAAAGGGGATGTCTCCATCCAACTAAGCGGTCTATGTATCCAGGTTTCCTCGACGCTTCTCTTTGACTTGATTTCATCTTTCGTTCGTCCGCGTTTCATAGTTCTCAGTTCTAAGGCGTACGGATCCCCTTTTTTTAGTAAAGGAAAGAAAACCACTATGTAAAAAAGGATCACTAATAGTTAGCTAGGTCCGTTAAGGTGAGTGAAGGTTGAGTTGAATGAAGGGCGCAGTAGGACTAGGTATTCTTTGGCAGTTCCAGCGGCTACAAGGGCAAAAGGAGTACTGGACGGAGTGGAAAGCACAGACAGCCTAGAAAGCAAGGAAAGGACAGTTTGGTATACTATCAACAAGTCTTTCTCTTTGTATGAAAGTTGGAGGACTCGTAATAAAGCAAAGCATCAAGGATCCTTGGTCTCTTTACATAAATTCCAGGTGCCTATACATATGTTTATCATCCATAAAAGTACCCACCACCATGAGCAAGTATGTATGATCACCGACTCACCCACGAAATGAATGACGTGTAGAAAGACTCACCAACCTGACTGAGCTTACGTAAGAGTAAGGTAACCTCACCGCTCCGTGGGTTTTCTTTTCTCTCGTCGTCATCGGGTTGACATAGCTTTCTTCGATAGCCGATAGCCTAGAAAGCAAGAAATGCAGATGATCACTATGTTCTCTATGCTCTTCGTACGGACTCTCAGCTTGTCTCTCCTTAGCAGAGTCGACCTCGTACCTTGTCTGTCAGTCTAACTTGTTCCGAGCCTCACCTTTCAGTCAAAACTGTATTGTGTCCTCTAAGTAGCCGAGGGAGGGCTATGTTATAAATCGATCGGCGAAGCAAGCCTAGCTACATTCTCCGGCTACGGAACTAACATATACATACTGCTACCACCTCCTATATGGAAACAACTTATACAGAAACATCGAATTGAGTAATCTATCCATTGGAGCTTATCGTCGACCGACCTCTCGCTTGTGGGAGTTCCTCACTGACAGTAGCCCGTTGATCAACTATATGTCTACATATTTAAATTGAACCTCCGATCTACTAGCTCGCCTCTTGTTGGGCTAATGTAATGATGCTGCCCCGATGTGAGTGCCCTTTCTCCCATTCATGCCCTTCCGTGTCTTCGTATTCCTCGCTCGTCTTATTATTCACCGATTTTTTACTATAAAGAAATGCTTTCCCTTCATAATGAGACCCCTTATCCATCCTACTACATTTGTAATTAGCCTGCCTTGGGAGACCCAGAGTGAGCCAAACCTGATCGTAGACCACCCTGCTGGTACTGGTAAAAGTGATTGGTAGGCATTGGCCAACCCAAACCATTCCTCTGCCGCTATCTTTCCTCTTTCTGTTCTGTGTCTATCAATCTTCCTGCCCCAAGCCCCTGTTGTCTCTAGCGCTTGATTGAGAGACCGACCCGCTTTCATAAGCACTTGTTGGCAAGTTCGGAAGAAGGCTTTGAGGGGAACTAACTCGATGTGGCTCCGGTTCGCCTCTCGCTTAAAATCTCTTCCACTGGAAAGGGGCTTTTCCGTGTTTACTGGGAAAAAGCAAGCGTCTGATCAGATCAATCAAGTTCATCTGCGGACTAGGCTGTCGAGTGACGATTGCTCTATCTCTTAAAGGGGGAGTGCCATCATGTAGCTGGAAATAAGCCAGTGAAAGAGGAGTAGGCAGGGTACGACGAAGCACGCGTGGTACGTAAGCGAATACGGATCACGTGGGTTTGTACCGCTTTCGAGCTGTCGAGTGACGATTGCTCTATCTCTTAAAGGGGGGCCTTGGGCCTAAGGGAATAGATTTTAGCTGGGTACAAATAGGCCGGTTAAAGACGAGTAGGCAGGGTACGCCGAAGCCCGCGGTGGTTGTACTGGTCAGCTTTGGGCTGTAGATTGACGATTGACTGAGCGTGCTTTGGCAGCTCGTGGTGGAGTACTCTCTGACGGATTCGCTCTATTATTGCGTCCTATTCAAGAGGTTCCATATTATATTAATGAAAAGCCAAGTTGTAACCTGTTACAGAACCAAGACAACCTATCTTACTAAAAAAGAAAAAAAAGGGTTAAGGGCCTCCAACGCCCATAAATAGAAGCTTATTTCAGTCTCTATTTGGCAAAGGGCACTTAGAAGTCGGCAAAAAAAAGCTTTGAGTGTAGCCATGGATCTTTTTACAAGACTTGAAAGAATTAAGCAAGCAATCTCTGAAGTGGAACAGGAGAAGCTCGAATGGGAGCAAATGCTGGGTCTGATATGGGAGCATCCGCCTGCTCTCCGGAGGCCGTCGCAAGAGCAATCCACAGGATCCGGGACCGCATTCGCGGTCTGGAAGACAGGAAGAGGGCGCTGCTCGAAGAGCAGCAGGATCTTATTGTACGGGCTGTCACCCGGCGAGACTAGAAGAGTCCGTCGACTCTTTCTAGAAGATTTAAATAAGTAGTCCGTCGACGCAAAGTAGTGTGTTTTAATGCATGGCTTTCTTTGTCTTTGTTTGGTGGAGATCTACTCCTATGCTTACTGGAGATAGACTCCTATGCTAAGTGTCTTTGTTTGGTTTTATTTGTTATGTTTGCATGTATGGGCCAAAACCTAGTCTAAAGTGTTCAATGCTTATGTTAATTTAATAATCTAATTATATAATACTTATTCGTATAAATGTGCTGAAAATAAAGTTATTTCATTTTTTTCTTTCTATAGTGGAGATAGTCGCACGTAATGACAGACATATTATTAAAGGACTCTACCTTTGCTTCCTTATCCTTGCTAACTAGAATGAACCTTCACGAGTTGAGTAAAAGCACCTAGCCTATCTTACTCCCCCTATGCAAAATAGCAGTTCGTCCAGCGCTTCGACCAACCAAGAGGATTCCTTAGATGAAGGAAGAAAGTCTCAGTAGTGATCCTGCACACTCCAACCATTCAGGTCTATGGCCATCGAGAGTTTGACCCCACGTTGACTTGCTTTGTCTTGCTTACCGGCTCGGAGTTGAACTAAAAAAAAGGGACTGACTCTAACGATGCATATCTTTAAGTAAGCAAACCAACAGGAAGAAAGATCACAGCTGGTCTAGGAGCCGAAAGAGCTCAACTTACTTAGTTGTAGAGGGCGACTGAAAAGGAGGCTCGACCTACAGGGAGAGCGGTGGGCAGAGAGAGATTGAATGAAAAGAGTAAGGGAAAAGGGATTCTAAAAGAGCCCGGCTATGCGAAATAGACAAAAGGGAAGTTGGTCTGAAGATCCGAACTTCCTGGTTCTTCATGGTTTCTTTTTTCCTGAGCGACTTTTTCCGATCCTTCCAGTGAGAGCTTGTGACCATCGCAGTGACCGCAGTATGCTTAATCGACTGTCTCTCTACCTTCTTGATCGTTGCATCACAAGTTCGCACGGACAAGGCCGCATTGTGCACTCAAGCTGGATGATGAATGCCATTGAAAGATAAAGGATTTTAACCTGTAATGTGTACCTAAGGGCTAGATTAGACAGATGCCTTCCTATCTCCTTCTTCTTACTGGACCAATCGATGAATAGATCTAATACGTGAATTGTTTTTGATCACAGGTCATAAACCATTTTCGAATTAGATTAGTTGTCTTTTCCCGGCAGTGCTTGCCTTGCTTCCCCAAACCCGAGAGCGAGTTGGCTGCTTTCCTTCCATTTTTCAAGTGAGTTCTTCTGCGGAGGTTGGTTTTCAAAATTGTAAGGTACTTTAACTTAAGTTTAACTTAAGAGATTTTATTTTCTTTTTGTTTGTTTTGGTTTGGGGAAGGACCGGTCCAAAACTAAAGTCACATGAGGGGAGATAATTTTTTGGTAAGCCAGACAAAAAGGTGCGCTTGGACTAAGCTTTGGCGAATGCCGAGTGGCGTCACCTATACCCAGAAGATCTGTGAGGCACCTACCCAGGACTGATAAAGATCACTGCCCAATCTTGATTGAGACTAAAGGCTCTCGGCCTCCTGTAGGTTCCATCGGAACGACTACTTGATTGATGAGCAAGTCGACCTTTTCACGAAGTGAGAATCTATGGCCACATGTTTCGTACGTCAATGCATAAAAGAATTCTGAGCAAGATAAAGCGCTCCTATGTTGTGAGAGAAGCAGTGAATGAAGGCAAAAAGAAAGATGAACACGAGGATCTCGTAAGAATTATTGTAGGCACCATCTGCAGCAGCAGCCGCCAAAGCCCCAGACTACTCAGAAAGGAAAAAGAGGGTTTGTTTAGTATACTTTTATGTTGTTTAGTGGCTCGGGTCAAAAAACCGGTAATTAGACCAAGGGGATCGGATCATGTAATTTCCTAAATGAGGAAAGCACAGAGAAAGATTCCACACCCCCACTAGAAAAGAAACAGTTTGATTAAAAATCCCTGTTATGGGGGAAATTCACTGACGGAGACATGGAACCTATTTTGCCACCTACGTGGGTGGAAAAGGGCTTTGCTAGAAGAACATAAGCCTAGGGGCGGTCACCGATAGCACCACTTTTGTACAGAAATCTCTTTTTTATTTATTTCATTTTTTTCCACAGGGTTTCGAGGTTAAGTACCGACCGGCATTCGGCCTAAAGTCCTCGCTGTCTCGTCCTACATCTTAAAGTCTGTGGAGAATAAAAGAAAGGGTTAAGCTTCTTTCCTGCTTCCCCCTTCCCTGGGATAGGGATGTCGCTAGCATTCCTATTAAATTCAGAAATTGGAAGTTTTCCTTCCTTATGCACCTTTCTTTTCAATCCCAAGCGTAGGCTAAGGGGGGGGATCTCTGCTCAATTAGTCACGGAAAGGACTCCTCTCTTAATAAATTATGGAATTACCCGGTAGTAGTATTCTCTACTTACTGGGGAAGCGTACTTTCGTCTTGACGATGAAAAAGAGCTATGTCCCTTACTTTTTATATCTTTCTCTTCCCGACCTGGCTAAGGGGACCGAAGGTAACTCGTATGAAAAGTAGAGTGGGAGAGGCATGGGTATGGCTCACGACGAGGATTAGACTAGCATTCTCTTTTTAGCCGTTGCAAACATAAAGTGGACTGACTGCCTTTACTTCACCTAAACCTCTGAACTGGACAAGACCGGAAAAGAATAAAGTGCAGGTATTATAGTTCGTTTCCAGTTCTAATTACAGGATTGGAAGGACCTACGACCTATTAGAAGGGAAAGACCCACGACTCACCTACCTACGGAAGAAGAAGCCAACCAGTATTCTTGTTTTAGTGACAGGATTGGGAAGACCCGGGACGTTAAGAGAGAACACGGATGAGAACTAGGCGTCCGCAGCGCCCGGGGATAACAATAGAGGCCTTCAAACTTACACGATGTTGGGGTATAAAAGATAGAGGATAAGACTTCTAACGATCCTTTTAAGATACATAGATTATCCTACATATAGCTACAGGAGCTAATAGAAAGAGAGGGATACGAGCCTCTTTCTTAGCTTATAATTCGTTCTATCTTGATCTAAAACTTAGGAAATAGAGAAGAAAAAGCTATGAGTCCTTACTCAACTAACAAAACTTGAAGTTAAACATCTAGAAAGCAGGAGATAGATCTATACTACATGCAACTAGCAAGAGAAAAAGAAATGAGAGATAGAATACCATTTATGGCCTAGCTTGCTCTAAACCGAAAGGAGAGACTATCAAGAGAGGGATAGAGCTAATGGCTTATAATGCATTATTTATTCCTATAACCTACAGTAGGAAGAAAGATACAAACTCATCTATTATTCTATCCTAGCGTGCTCTAACCATAAAGGATATGATAAACATCCAACTACCGAGCTATAAGAATAGAGCTACTAGCTGCTAGGCTACATTCCCATCTAGCTACTATAGCTAATAGAAAAGGCAGACCTTAGCTTAGTATGGATGGCAGACTACCTTCTTACTTTCCCTCTGAGATAGCGATAGCCCGAAGTAACTCATCCGATCTTTGAAGGCTTGAGGGAATAAGCGATGCCATCGATTTAGTTGTTGGAGGAAAGGGGCGAAGCGGAGCGATCCCAGACCCGGGGCGAAAGGGAAGCGAGAAGGATAAAACTTGAGATAGAGCCAGCATAGTATAGATGCTTTTCATAACTATCAGTTCAATAGTTAGTCAAGTACCCATTGGGATGAGGCTTTCCTTCTGATTCTAGTTTTGTTTTCTATGGGTCACGAACCGGTCTTGGACGAATAAGGGCTGCAAGTCTGTGAGGACTAGGAGCTGCGATTGCTTCTGTTGAAGAAGTTTTTTTGGTCCTCTTCTTATATAAGAAATTGTTGATCTCGGCTTAAGGTTGCCCGAGGCAAAGACGAAGAAGAAGCTGCTAGTAGCCCTTCCCGCGGATATTTCAACTAACTAAAATCTAATGATAGGGGATTCCCATGCCTTTTCGCATTTCATTAACTTACG
Source organism: Sapria himalayana (assembly GCA_029783825.1). Classification (NCBI taxonomy): domain Eukaryota; kingdom Viridiplantae; phylum Streptophyta; class Magnoliopsida; order Malpighiales; family Rafflesiaceae; genus Sapria; species Sapria himalayana. Next base: position 458 of record JAREIK010011407.1, on the reverse strand, counting down.
GCACGACACACTGAAGCGGAAATAAATAAAAGACTTGGCTTCCCTACCCTTTATTTCTTCGTCTTCTGATTTCTACCTCGAGTACCTTCCCTTGGCTGCCCCTTGACTACCATAAAGATAAAGCATTGGGACGAATATAGGTGGGCTACTTACGTACTATGTTGAACTTGACTCACTTTTCTCAGATTCTTCTTCGGACCCTGCTTGAACCACTAGAACAGTTCCTGCAACGGCTAAATCTTAACTCGAAGTTAACCCTGTTGAGGTTCTTTCCATCTCCATTTTCACCGGTATGGTTGACTTGACTGATTAGGCTCACGGGCCTTAGCTTAGATTGGACAAGTAAACCTCCCTTAATAAAGGACATAGGCTCACCGACCGAAACCACTTTGACTGAGAGGGGAAACCCCTAAAAGATGAACAAAGCGAGCTGAGTTGCCCATGCTTACCATCTGACC